>CM039598.1:59444552-59470484 GCA_022457205.1 Saccharum spontaneum
ATATTGAGACGCGTCTGTAATATGACATCATAGATGAAGGTACATTGGACATGACCCCTAAGGCCAGTAGACAAAATTTCATATCCAAAGACACCACTGCAAAACTAAGAAAACGTCGAGTAGTAAAATCGGCCAAGGCCGTTCTCAAACCGGTCTAGACTGTTCTTTCCTTCTCTAAAAGGAAGTTGAATATGGTAAAAAATAACTCAATGATGCTGGGAACCATTTATGGTGCTGAAGAGCCCCCATTACTATTTATTTGCGTGACTCAAATGTTAAAGTTGATAAAAGTGTTCAATAGCTTGCATGAAATACATTATGGATTATATGATTTATATCGACTTACTGTCGAATGCTTACTCTTGAGATATTTGAATTCAGGATGAGAAGTATTTTGTTTTCCAGAACTGAGATTGGGGAAGGACTTTTTTGATCTAGCTGTTAGCATATTTGCAAGACTATTACAAGACTAGTTTAAGGGTATCACAGAGAAGACGTCTTAGAATAGATAGTCATAATGAACATGATTATTATGAGCTAGATTTCTCGACTTCCTATCAAAACAAATTATGCGATAAATTGTTAACTATTCATTCTTCATGAACATTCATTTCATTGTGATAATTGGCTATAAACAACATGTTATGAACATCATGCTCAAAATATCATTTTTTTTGTAAGAGTACAATACACATTCAAACTTGAATTATCACGGCAATGTTTTTTTTCTCCCACTACAATGCACGGACATAAACCTTGTATGAATGAACGCATGGGCATAAATCTGTTGTATCAAAAGTTTTTAGTTTAGAAGACGTACTTTTTAAATCTGAGTAACCAACACTAGTAACAAAGGCATGTTTGGTGGGGTAGTTTTCATTTTTTATAGGGTGAGAAGGCCGACTACTTTTGTTAGTTTTGTATTAACTTTTTTTAGTTTTCTATTAAATATTACAGCCCCTAGCCAATTTCAAATGAAAAAAGTTTACACTACAAAATCTAGATCTTGTCAAGGACTAGGATTTTGGTATAGAGTAATGTCTCCATCAGAGATCATTTGAAAATTTAAAAATTTTGAATCTCAAATTCTAAGAAATTTGAAACAAATATTTGGAACTCCGACTTATAGTCTGGCGACGACCATGACCGAGCGCCAGACAACAGACATAAGCTGGCCGGTTCCAAGCTTGTACTCACCGGATGATCAGAATATTACTTGATCCGGTGACTGTACATGAAAATCTATAGCACAAATACTCAATCCCAAAACATTCATAAGTCCTGAACACGTATAGATGACATGAGGAACCGAACCCTGCCGTGCTGAGAGGTCTTTCTCTGTTGCTCGGGAATACCTTGATAAGCAAGGCTGGAAAGGTACCTTGGCTCCACACACAGTGCCCGTAACGTTATTTGGGGAACAAGCTTTTTCTCTCTGTGTGGAGGATATGGGGGTGGGGACTCGGGAGCTTTAAAAAATGACCACTCGGTCATCCAATAAATTGACGCTATGGGCGCATGCTGACAACACAGGCATTTGTCACTATGGGGCTGTTTAGATGATGAAAAAGTTTGGGTTCGGCTACTGTAGCACTTTTTGTTGTTATTTGGCAAAATTTATCCAATCATAGACTAACTAGACTCAAAAGATTCGTCTCGACATTTACAGACAAACTGTGTAATTAGTTTTTTCTTTCGTCTACATTTAGTACTCCATGCATGTGTCGCAAGATTTGATGTGACAAGTACTGTAGCACTTTTTGGGTTTGCTTTTTGGGTGGAAGTGGCAACTAAACAGGCTCTATATATATACACACCATATATACAAAATGGCACACTACTCTTTTTATATGTTATTTTAAGCAACAGGAGGGGTTACCCCCTACTGAAAAACTTTATTAAAAGATAGGAGAAGGTCTTACAAAACAAATCAAGAGACAAAGAAAGAGTGGAAGAAAATAAGAAAGACGAGAGAGATTACAACGAGTCTATCCATGTGACTATATGTGGGAAGTAACGTTGTTTCGCCCTATGGATAACCATAGCGAGTTCATGCTTGAAAACTGGTTTAACCGCCACCAAAGAGGGTTGAATTCCATAAAAAAATTAATTTATTCCGCACTGTCCATATACTCCAGCAGAAAAGGATGACAATCTCCTTGAAAAAAGGAACATGCAGCTATTGCTCGACGGTCTCAAACACATCAGAAATCTCTTTTTACATGTTTACTCTTTGCTCAGCACAGAGTGTCCACGAGACATGAGGGATCGAAACCTGCCGTGCTGACAATCGTTACTTGCATGAGACTAGCGCATGAAAAGCTAATAAGGGCATAAAACATAAAGTCGACCATAGAATCACAAGGGGATATATAAAGTCTAAAATAAGATGACTTGATCAAGCAATGCCATTATTGGGACACACGCATGCAGACATCGGCGCAAGATGTCGTGCCATGTCAGCTACTCGATCAGCTCTTTATATAATGTGTAGAGCCCAGTCGGCCAATCGGCCAAGCAATCCCAGCAGCACCCAACAGCAGAATGGCGGATCAGAACGATGTGGAGTCGGGTAAAGCTAGGATGAAGAACCCATCGCCAATGGAGTACCAGCTGAAGAAGTACCTGCTGCTGCTGGCCACCCTGGTGGCGACGGTGACCTACGCGGCGGGGCTCAACCCGCCGGGGGCTTCCTGGCTGGAGGACAACACCGACACGTCGTCAGGCGGCGGACGGCACTTGGCCGGCGACTCCATCCTCCGGGAGACCAACTACATCCGCTACATCGTCTTCTACTGCTTCAACGCCATCTCCTTCGCGGCGTCGCTCATCGTCAGCCTCCTCCTCCTCCTCCTGCACAGGGGCGACCAGGGCTGGCTCCTCAAGCTCACGCGGGCGGTCATGGTGGTCGACCTGCTCGGCCTCATGGGCGCTTACGCCGCCGGAGGCAGCCACGACAGGTTCACCACGGTCTGTGCCGCCGGGCTGGTCGGCGCCACCTTTTCCTGCATCATCTTCGTCGTCCCCTGCATGATAATTAAACAAGACACGGCGGCGGCGCCATCGCAGAAGGACGACCACGACCACGACAACGACCACGAGCAGTCCAAGCACGAGATCCTTCTGGTGCTCGCCATCTTCGTGGCCACCATCGCGTACGTGGCCGGGCTGAACCCACCCGGTGGCTTCTGGCGGAGCACGGAGGAAGGCCACCACACCGCCGGCGACCCGGTCCTGCAGGGCTTCCATCCGATCCGTTACAAGTTCTTCTTCTTCAGCAACACCGCCGCCTTCGTCACGTCGCTGCTGGCTATCACCTTGACCGCCCACGAGAAGGTGGACCTCAAGGCTGTCAAGGTTCCGCTGTGTGGGCTCATCATCACGGCGATCTTGGGCCTCGGCGGCGCCTATGCCGCTGGGAGCTGCAGGGACAGCAAGCACACCGGCTACGTCCTAGCCCTAATTGTCCCAGTTCTTGTCTGCATCTTTCTCCAACGGTTTTTTGCCTTCAAGCTGCAGCATCACTTCAGTTTTGGTAGCGGGTATGCAGTATTGACCTTTATCCTTGGCAAGCGTAGTTTAGTAGCTTATATTTGAAGTTAAAATTTCCTTTGGCAAGCACGCATTACCAGTTTCGAACGTCTTGATCTTTAACAATTCAAACTTCTTGATATATCTTGTTTAACAAAAACAAGCCTTCGCCATAGAATTTTTAGATTACGATATCATTATTCATTAACCAATAATGCTCTTACACTGGTTCAAATATCAGGAGACATAAGTGTATTAAAATTTTGTGAACAAATTTAGAGCCTAGAACTAATTAAAATTGCTTGTTTTTGTCCTTTCTCTTTGTTCAATTTCTAACACAATGATACTCTGAAATATCAATCCCATTATAATAAATTCAGCAATTAGTCTATATATTTTTGCATCTATATTCATAGTTTTTTCGTTGTATTGGACCTTCCCATGCGTTTATTAAATATTTGTTTATTTGAAGGTTTTTCTTAAGCTATGCTCTTAGTTGAAAATTAAGGCTCGCGACTTCATAAAACTAGATTTGGGATTTTAATCTTTGATCTTAATTCCTGAAATCTTTTGGCCCACAAGTTAAGTTGAAGCTACATTTCTTATTATTGTTACCTTCAACAATAAAATTCTCCTTTTATACTTTATTTCACATAGATTCTAGATCATATAATATATTTGTAGTTACTACAATGGCATAAATAGTTATTTTCAGCATGTAACATGCATGATTCTCAATATTCTAAACTCCCTCTATGAAAGGATTATTATGTGATCAAAATCAAACTACCAATGTAGATTTTCTTTAATGTTTTTATTCTGAAGTTATAAATTTTATATAAAATAACAACATATATAATTTATAATTATAGAGTATTAATATGATTAAAAATAAACAGTTAGTGCCATTGGGGTATGTGATTTGGTAAGGGAACATTTTTCATGATTGCCAGAATTATATATTTATCTCTTATACGTGTATATATATTTGGTATTCATGGTAGGACACATCATATAGGTGGACAATTTATGTAGGGGTTACTTTATGCTGTTTTTCACAATGGCATTATTTGATAATTTAGTTGTAGATTAAGATAACTTTTCATTATTTTTCATATTGCATGGCATAGCTGGGTAGGTTTGATATAGATTGAAGGCCGCGTTAGTTTGGATTATTTTAGAAACTAAAACAAATACAATGACGATTATTATTGGATTTATAGTTGATTGAAGTCATTTACCGAATTAATTGCCGGGCGTTTCTCATATTTTTATTTAGACTTTTCATTAATGTTTTGACACCAAATAATAGTTATGTATTATTCTTGCAGGCAGTGGACAACAAATATAATGTTTCGCATCTATATTTTTCATTAATGTTTTTAGTCATCTACTATTTCTTAAACTTATCCAGGTCAACGGCCAGCGGAGAACACAATGATCTGGAGAAGCCCCGTGAAGTCATTCAGTTGCTCGCCACTCTCGCGGCCACTGTCGCTTACCAAGCAGGAGTGGATCCACCTGGCGGCGTCTGGGCTGACACCGGGAACGGCCACATCGCCGGCGACCCGATCCTCCTGACCACGCATCCCGGGCGGTACAGGGTCTTCTTCTACTTCAACTCGTCGGCCTTCGTGGCGTCCCTGGTCATCATGGTGATGCTGCAGAGTGAGCGCCTCGTGAGAGGGCACGCGCTGGAGGCGGCCATGATCCTGGACCTGTTCGGCCTCATAGGCGCGTACGCCGCCGGGAGCAGCAGGGACACGAGCACCTCCATCTACACGCTCGCCATCGCCGGCGGCGTGCTTGTCTACGTGGTGATCCACATCGTGTTCTTCACGCTAGACCACCACCACCCCAGCAACAAGAAGGGCGGTGAGGCCGAAGCTAAGAGGAAGGAGGAGGATATGATGGAGAAGAAGCGCGAGGTGCTGCTGCTCCTCGCGATCTTGGCGGCAACCCTCACCTATCAGGCCGGCTTGACGCCGCCAGGTGGGCTGTGGGAGAACGGTCACCGCGCCGGCTTCCCGGTGCTCCTGGACAAGTACCCTCGCCGTTACAATGCCTTCTTCTACTGCAACGCGGCGAGCTTCATGGCGTCCGTGGCCCTCATCGTGCTCCTCCTCAACCCAACCCTGTATGGGCCGGGCATCAAGTGCTACGCGCTCTTTGTCTGCATGGTGGCCGGCATGTTCGGTCTCATTGGAGCATACGCTGCCGGAAGCTCCCTGCATCTGGGAACCTCCATTGTTGACCTGGCATTGGTTATTGCGGTCTTCGCAATCGTCGTCTATGTGGCCATCATCCGCCATGGTCAACAAAACAGGGAGCCGAAAGGTCAAGCCACGGAAGATAACAAGAAAACACACGGTCAGTCTTCAGACGACCGGACTCCAGAGCAGGAAGCAGCAGATTTGAAGAAAGAGCAGGAAGCAGCAGATTTGAAGAAAAAGAAAACGGAGAAAGAAGAGTTCGACATGATGATGGCCAAGTACCTGATGCTGGTAGGGATACTGGCTGCCAGCGTCACCTACCTGACGGGCCTGAAACCACCGGGTGGCCTGTGGAGGGAGGACGGCGCCGGGCACGACGCCGGCAACCCGGTCCTCTACGACGTCGACAGGCATCGGTACAACGCTTTCTTCTACAGCAACTCCACTTCCTTCATGGCTTCCATCACCGTCATCGCCCTGCTGCTTTCGCGGATGATACTCGGAAGCAACAAGCCTCTTTGGCCCATGCACACGGCCATGCTGCTGGACATGCTCGCCCTCCTGGGAGCCTATGCGGCAGGCAGCGCTCGGGACTGGTGCACGTCCAAGGATGTCGCCCTGCTTCTCTTCCCTGTACTTGGCTTCGTTTTGCTGCTCTTCTTCTGGAAGAAAGAGCCACAATCTGCCGCCACCCAGCAGAATACTCGCTCCTAGTGCTACCTACACTCGGCCTGCTGGCCAACATGGACATGCTTAACACTGATCTATCTGCTGTTATTGTTGTGAATATCGTTTGTTGCTTGTTTGATTTAATAATTAAGCTTTCTAGTAAAATCTTTTTAGCATACTTTCTAATAAAGTTGGAAACTTGGAATCCAAGGTGTGTGCAGAGATGTCGAGTTGTTTGCTCCCTTATGTATTCACTTGCTACATAGGAGAATAACGTAATGAACAAAAAGCATCTACGGATGTCATTACGTGGAACCAAATTAACACATATCCAGTTGTCAATATAAATCATTAGGAAGCAAGTTGATATAAACATTGATCGGTGAGCATTTAACCAAAAGAAAAATTGCATTTAACCTATATGTTATAGGGACAAAAACAGGAAAGGAGGCCGTCGAAGCCCTTCTTCCTCCTAAGCTCATGGTGGTGCCAAAAGCTGATATCCCTCTTTCGGCCATTCCAACCCAAGCTACTGCACCAGGAGCACCTCCTCAAATTGTTGAGAGTTTTACCTAAAGCTCCTTCTTGAGCCATCAAAGTAGGGCAGCTTGCCAACATAGTTTGTAGCTATCTTTTAGACCAAAGATTGTTAGATCTTGATTAGCTTAGTGACTTGACTCTGATACCAATTGAAAGGAATGGTTGATGGCTAGAGGGAGGGCATTAGCTTATTAAAAATTTCCTTCAGAGCAACAACACTAGCCCAATGAGTTAGACAACAAGATGGCCATAACAACCACTACTAGAAGCTTAGTCTAATCAGTCCAGCAAGAGCAAGCACTTTACAATTCTGGTGACAAATAGTAAAGCAAACTACGCAAGCTAGAGCACAAAAGCTAAACAACTACATAGCAATTGAAGTGCACAAAGTAAGGAGCAAGTGTAGAAGTGATTGAGCCACACAAGAGAGAGACAATGATATATCCCTGAGATTTGGTGGCTTGCTGGCCACCTACGTCCCCATTGAGGCATTTCCAAAGATCATCAGCGTTCTACAGACAAAGTAATCATAGTTTACTACTTGCGGTACTAATTTTTGCATCCAATTGTTGTTATAGCGAAACTGATTATTTTTTCCATTAAACAATGCCCACAGATATTACGTTAAGCAAGGTGGACCGCATGAGCTAGAGAAGAAGGATAGGATGACAAGTTTCTCAACATCCATGGGTATGACCATTTTCTAACCCAAATAGAGACAATATTGATTATATATAGAACAATGTGTTTCATTGTTTTTTTTTTTTTTGCATGTCACCAACCTGCAGTGCGCGAGGCAGCCTCCCAGAAGCATGCTTTGTGGCTACTTTGTATGTCAATGGATGAGAACCAATAAGTATTACTACAACTACCCTAAAGACGTAAGTCGATCTATCGAACCATATCATATGCATATGTTCATTAATATGAATCTAGCTAGTTGTGCCCCTTTTGTTTCATGGAGTATAAGTCGTTTTCGGCTTCACGTAAAGTTGACCAAAACGGTATTCAAGAAGTTCAAGACAATTTCAGCAAGTTCATGACGCGGGAGGTTGTTAAACCGGGGTATGCCACAGATCCCAAGTTTGAGTCTCTTCGCGCTACATGTGGAAGCACAATTAATGTTAATTAGTAGTTTGTAATGTATTTGAAATTGTGCTACAAATACATTGTTGATCATGTGTGTATTAGTTAACTAGTTCACTACTATGTATATATGAAGTTAATTCGAATCAGTTGCAATCCGCTCTTAAATTTGGTGGGAAAACACGATTTCAAATACGGAAGGAAATTTCGAATTCCAAAAGTTTAAAACTGATTTTCAGAGGCAGTTCAGTGAACCACACTTGCTAACATATTTTCAGAGGCGGTTGCATTGCCACAGCCATCCTTGATAAAAACATTTTCAAGGACAGTTGCACTTGTAGTGCATCAACCGCCCCTAAAAATGTGTTTACAGGGGCGTTGTGCTTACTGCAACCGCTTCTGAAAATGTATTTTTAGGGGGGTTCTCGTATTTGAACCGATACTGAAAATTCCATTTTTAAGGGTGGATATCCTAATGGAACCGCCCCTAGAAATGCATTTGCAAGGACGGTTAAATGACCGACGCTACAAACGCTCTTTTACAACCGGTGGCATTGTAGTGGTTTGTCAAACTGCCCCTAAAAACCTATTTTATCCACCCCTAGAAATCTTTTCTGTACAAGTGTACATTTTAATTAATTTTAGTATACTAGGTAAATGCCCGTGCGTTGCAACTGGAAAAAATAATAATGTCACAAAATATTAATGTCACAAAATATGTGTTGTACTGTTTACCTAAAAATAATAGTCGAGCATGATGTTCGCGACAAGTTAGATATAACACGATGACAATTAGTTTGCTGGCTTTATTAGTCATAAACGATGGTGAGCAAATAGCTTGACTAAATAGCGCATACAAAAAGAAAGCACAGGAACGCTGGGAAAGAGTGTGTGAGGAGGGAGAGATGGGCATGGTCACCCACATGTAGCTGTAGAGCATGGCAAGCAAATGCGCTCACAGCGCAGTGGTAGCGCCTCCTGTCGTGGTCTCATGGAGGGCTCCCGCCCAGGTTTGAATCCCGTAGGAGCAACCGAGCACGCGTGTGTGGGACTGTGGGTATGTGGATGATGTGCGTGTGTGTTGCTGTTAGACGTATTATGAGATTTCTTGGGCAGTCTCACCTATATTTGAGCATACGGTTAGGATAATAAGTGTCTATATGAGTTTTACATGATATGCCGTGCAATCTGTGGATTCTCTTCTACATCAGAGAAGCATCAGAAGCTGCCTAGCTCCCATGAGGCCATCAACTGAACCTCTCCCAACAGATTCATTAACTGGCGCCGACAAGGAAACATGGTTCCCAATTGTATGAACTATTTAACGTCCTTATGGTTCCTACCTGGACATTCAGCATACACCTGAACAGTGTTGAATATAGCCAAAATGCATCACATGAAAAGGGCAAGGGGGGCAAAACGTTCAAGTCAAAAGCAACATGATCATAAAGGAGGATAATTTAAATGACCAGATCCATCACATGAAAAGAAGTAACAGCTGGTAGACAAGCACAATTGTCCTCTTTACGGCAGTCAGGTTTTGTTTGGAGCAAGGTGTTCAGACTTCAGCTCAAGCTGTTTTCTCATGATGAATGGCTTCCAACCTCAAGACTTAAGGTTAGTAACAGCTAGTATATCCCATGTTGCAGATATCAAAGAGGGATGATACTATAATGCTTAAATATGTTTAGAAATAGAACCAAGAATACTCCAGTAAGCAAGTTGGCTGATACAATACAATAATGATTTTGCAAACTAATAATTTTGACCAGATCTCTTTCATTCTTTGGTATGCAAACTGACTCAAACTGAATATAAGATATGCAATTTGACTCTTTTCATACTCTAAGAAAACTACATAAACAACAATCCTGTAGTCTCAATTACAAAACTTCCTCTTTAATAGAATGACAAATTAATGTTTGTAACCAACAAAACACTTGTCAAAAAATCCAAAGGACCATCGGTTACAACAGTCTCTATCTACATCTCCATGCACGCTATCTAATTTCTTCTGCAAGCTGGTCAATTGGTCATTCCTCTCTACACAGTTAACTCATCTAGAAAAACATTGATACTGTCATAGTATTACCAAGTAGATTTTCTGAAGAGCAAATGACACAAATTTGGATCAATTACCTTTAACATCGCCACAAAATCTCAAATCTAGAGCAATTACCTATAACATCAATTACCTGACAAGCTGATAATTCGGCCTCCATCACCTCTATCGCAACACCTCATCATTGTTCTGTGTTTAGGATCATTCGGCCTCCATCACCACAAGCCATTGTTTCCTATGCAATAGAAATTAGATAGCATACGGTTTTTTCAACTTGCAAACAATTGATTTGCTAGGAGTGAACAGAGACGGGATTCCCTCATTCATACCTAGAATAGAATTGCAGCAACACATCTGTGATGTCTGCCCGCCTCCTTCCACCATACAAGCGGTGGAGGCACTGCTGTCTAGACCATATTGCTGGTTTCGGACCACACCATTGAAGGAAGGTGTCTCATTGGTGGCATGCTTTTTTTTAGAATCAATCCGCACCCAGACCACAGCAAAAGGTTAGTCCACAATGTCTGCTTACATGTCATGTGTCCCTGAACCTGAACTGAAAGAGAAAGGATGTAATTCTATACTGATTGACAAGGTTTTTGTTTCTTCATATCTTGACTTGAAGCTAGATTGTCTGAATCTACTATCACATTGAAACATAGGGAACCAATGACCAATATAAGCAATTGAACAAAAGATGGAACTGCTGGAGGGCTGTACCACCCAAAGGTACAATGTTATCAACTCTCCTGCACCATTGCCAAGTATACCAGTTGACAAGCAATCAAATTAGAGTAGTAATTATCAAACTTGAATTAGTGTCTGAGGAGTAGTGCAAATATGAGGGAGAGAAGAGAGCTTGTGAGTCTCCTTTGCAGCCTGAAAGAGAGGAGCCCTGCTGCAGGAGAGGCGTCAGAAAGGGCAGCGAGGCGGCCTAAAATCGCCCTACGCGCCGCACCAGCCAGCGGACGCACCTGCTCGAAATTGCCCAGCACGCAACAGCAATCGGCAGAGGGAAGTGAGGAGGAGGTGGCAATGGAGGCAGGACCCAGGGCGGCCCTAGCCACGTCTGCCCTCATCCTACAGTCGGTACGGCCTCCCAGCTGTGCCCGTGCTCGTGCTGCTGCACATCAAAGCAACCTCAGCTGAGCCAGGGGGCAGCCATGGCGAGTCGGAGCACCCGCAAGCGTGTGCAGGACCACCGGGACGTAGCAATGGCGGCGCTCGCGGGCCGAGGCGCGTGGACCGGCCGTCTCCCACGGTATAGCCTGGATCTTGTGGATGTGGTGGTACGACA
This sequence comes from Saccharum spontaneum, assembly GCA_022457205.1. NCBI lineage: Eukaryota > Viridiplantae > Streptophyta > Magnoliopsida > Poales > Poaceae > Saccharum > Saccharum spontaneum. The sequence goes on from CM039598.1 coordinate 59,455,951, forward strand.
TTGAGGCCATCTGCCGCCACGGCGGCAAAAGCCGATGCGCTTGGGGGTCCACGTAGGGGAGGGGAGAGGAGTTGTCAGCGTCGGCAGATCAGCGCGTGGCTGGGCGGGGTGTGGACGACGCCGCAGGCGCGGACAGCGAGGTCGACGGCGCAGGTCCTCCTCGGCGAGGCGGCAGAAGCAGCAGAACAGTCTTCACAACGAGCGGATCAGGGATTGACGACCGTGGGGCAAGGATGACGGCGCTGGAGGCAACGGCAAGCTCGATGGCTTCAAGGCAGGGAGGAGGCATGGGCGAGTGGTGGCGTGGGAGAGGTGGAGGCAGCGAGGGAGAGGAGGTGGCCGCGTGCGCGTGCCCGTAAGGAAGCGTGATTTTAGAGATGGAGCGTGATTGGTGCGAGCGGGCGTCCAGATCGAGTGGCATTTTCTAAGGAGCTTTGAGGCCGAGTCCACATCGAATGGCATTTGGAGGGAAATATCTGTGTTCGGGTCTACTTGCGCGGAGGGAGCGAGCGCGTCGGGGAAACGTTCGGGCGGGAGAGCGATCGCACGCCCTGTGAACGATTCCTTTATGAATTTTTTAGCTACAGAGAAACTATGTACTGTGTCTGGATGCACACTGCTATGGGCTCGTGAGACTAATTTAGAGATTTATTATGGGACCATTGTGTCAATTTGGAATCGGACTTGTCACTATGCCTTGACACACTATTGTGGACTCGTGCGCTGGCGTTTAATTTGGAAATCAATACGAACTATATATATATATATATATATATATATATATATATATATATATATATATATATATATATATATATATATATATATATATATATATATATATATACGGCAGCGCTATTCTGCACCCTAGTACACCCTAGGTGTAGAATATTATTCTACACCACAAGCCAAAACTGACCTAAAAAATACTGAGTACTACTAAATCGTGTCCAGTATCAGTCAGTACTACGCACAGTACCACGAAATACTGAATAATACTGAAACGCGACTACTGAACATTACTGAATTTTATTCAGTATAACAGCTCGGTGTAGAATAGTATTCTACACCTATGGTGTAGAATAGCACGTGCACGTGTGTATATATATATAGTGGACATGCACTTGCGACACGCACGTGGTTACATTTTTTGAATTAATAATAATATTTTCCTATATCATATACTTACAAGATTAAATAAACAAAGTTTTGCCTTTAAATATAAACTTCATAAAAAAAATGTTGTCAACATCACTTGTATAACAGGGGATCATCTAGCTCAATCTAACCTGGCTGCCAAATTTAAAGAACTTGGAATTGCACTGTTCATAGGGTCTATAATATCTTTGTCGCTAACTAAAACCAAAAAATTCCTGTAGCATTAGTTGCAGAAACAGACTTTAGACAATATGATAGTAAAAGTTTTTGAAAAAGTACATTCCTCACATGAAATAGAAGGGTATTTTACCAAAATGGTTCATATTTTTGTAAAGTGCAAATATCAACATTAGGTGATTCAAGTTATGTACTTCCGACAATTGTATAGGGGAGGTAAATAATGATATGACCCCAAATAATCAGAGAAGGTATCTTAATGTTATCAGAAACACAAGGTGTAACAATATAACCCTATAATCAATGATACAAAAATTAATTGGTTGAAAGGAATAGCTCACCGTAATTTTGTTCTTTTCATTCTGAGTCCCTTTCCTCCTCTTGCTTCTTTTGGATCTCGTGTGCAATCCTCTGATCCTCTGCTAGAAGGCTTTCATATTTCTTAAAATGAAATATACTAACATTTCGATGATGTCTGTAAAATGTTTTTGGTTTCACCAAACAAAAAGAATTAAAATAACACTAAATGAAAGCTAACACATCTAAGGAATGGAGAAAAATAATTCTCTACACCGCCATAGAGAGTCCCATATAAATATAAACCCTGTCATATGAACGAACTATTATTATTGGTCACACTATGCACGAGGACCAAAAAGCCTTAAACTCCTATCATAATTTTCTGAATTAGTTGAAAATCCAAACATCACAAAACTGGATATTAAATTACCTTAAATAATTAAGTTATGCAGCTTTGATTTCGGATCTGCACATAGCATAGAAGATTAGATCCCCAATCAATTAATGAATTGCAAGATCAAGTGCATCACAAATCCACTAAAGCCATGAGCAATCTTGAGGAAGGAGGGCCAGATGTCACAGCCATGGCGGGGAGCTTCTAACCACTGCACGAGTTGACGCTGGCGTCATGCTCCTCAACGCCTCTAGCACCAGCATCACACAACAAGGCATCGGGTCTACAATAATCTATGAAGACCAGCTTTTATCTAACCATGGGTCACAACTTAAAAAACACCAAATCCTTACGTTGCAAGGAACAAGTTAATCAGTAAATCACATCATGAGTTCAACTAATTCATTGCAACAGAATTCATGCCATAATTTATTCTTTTTAAGAAGACTACCACAAACTGAGAAATCAACATTATTAATAAATGTGATATCAAAGTCATACTAACGTTGATTCTGTGAACACTAAAAAATATACTTACTGGATCAGGGAACCTTGTCCTTCGATATAGTAATAGCAGCAGATGAGAGAGCAAGCCAGCAAGGTCTGAAAAACGGGAGTAGTCCCCAACCGCCCTTTGCAGTTGTCTACATCAAATACAAGAATTAATATTCAGCATGCACGACGGAATTCAATTTGCATTCACACAAAAAAAATTTGCAGATACAAAACTAATCTGCATCAAAGCTTATATTATGGGTGGCGTGCTTTTTAATTTTAAATTTGTCAGATCTAAACCAAATAAGTAACAAAATTATTTGAAAAAAAAGTACTGGATACTTCAATTACCTTGATTTCTCCACTTGCGAACTTAACGTTGTGCAGCGCAATTGATAATTAAGTTAGGTTGAGGTCTTAATAATAAGGCAAAGATGTGAGAAAGGTTTGCTGCAGGTGCATACACGTATCGGCTTGTTGTGCTGATGTTCGTCACCCCTGCCGTCCTGATGTTGATGCTTGGACTTGAGCAACCGCCTCATCTCCGACGTACACTGGCACCGGCGTGTTTGGCTCGCGTACACTGCGCCAGGCTGAACCAACCATGAAGCGAAGCTACACAGGCGGAGGCCGCGGGCACGGCCATCGCAAGGTGGCAGGCCGCCGAGGGACTTTCTTCACCGTGGGGGGCTGCTGCTGCACCGCCGTCTTGGCCTCCGCCGCCGCCGCCGCAGTGCCCGCGGGCACAACCGCCGCGAGGTCGTATGCAGGCTGCCGAATCACACGATCAGATCGAAGGAATCCAACCAAGACGGAGAGTTCGTCGTCGCCTCGCCGGTCGGGTGGACGAAGCCGGCAGGCCACCGAGTTAACTCGCTGTCTCGCTCGCTCGTAGCCTCCGACCAGTCCGACGTTCTAGGTTGCCGTGCAGCCAGTCGGCCGACACCACAGGTTCTGTCCAGGGCAGCGTGTGGACACCGGCGGCCTCTGACACCGCGGACGACGACACCATGTGGTGTTGCACCAAGCACTTCAGGCGACTGGGAGTGCTGGCCGCTGCAGGAGACGGTGCCGCCGTCGCCGACTGGGAGAAACGGTGCCGCTGCAGCCTAGTGCCGTCCCCTCGTGAAACTACGGAAGCAGTCGGTTACGTAATGCGAAAGGGCGCGGCGAAAAAACAATGCCACGAAGTTGGGCGACTGCGGCTTGGGCGATTGGCAATGTCGCAGGCGGGCGGGTACAGGCGGGTGGGTAGAAAGTTCTCGGTGAAAAAAAACAAGGCTAATGACTAACCGCGTAAGATCTTAAGTGTAAGATCTTACTATAGGCCCACCGCCAGGTTAACAGAAACCATTAGATTAAAGAAGATTAAGCCATCAACGGTTCAGATATTAGGTGGGTATGAAAATTTTAGGTACAACATATTTTCTAATTCCTTTACTCCTTTATAGTATAGAATAGATATATGACATATGTATATCTCATTTATTTGGTGAGCCCACATACAGTACATTGTTTTTTTAGAAAAGTATAAGTAAAAAGGCCGGTAGTGATAAATTAAAAGAAACCTAAATTCTACTTTCTGCGCGTGCGCGCGTTAGCGCTGCGGCCTGCGCAACCCTCTCCACCGTCCGATCAGCGTCTGGAGGATTCGGAAACCGCTCGGTGGGGCCCACCTAAATCAGGTGGCACTGTTTGAATGTGGGGAGTCGCGCCCGTCATTTCCACCCCGTGACCTCTCTCCTCTATCCCGTCTTTCCCCATTCCGTCTCCACACAAGCCCCCCCACCCAACCCCGGTTGCCGGCGTCGGCGTCGGCGCAGGGTTTCCGCAACTGCCCAGCCCAATCCCGGTTGCCGCGGCAGCGCTCCCCGACGGCTTGGGCGACCGATCATCCTCAGTCGCGCAGGGCTTCCCCCTCACGGCTGCCGTGCAGGCGTTCCCCGGTGGTGGATCTGCTGCGAATGGAACCAACCATCAGGATTTGGGGATGAATCGACGCGTCTAGTCGCAGACGGGAGGTTGCCTAGGCATCAACAAGGCGGCGCGGAAGCTGTTGAGGTACTTGCATTCCGCCTGCTAGTCCTCTAACTATTTGGGTGTTTTTTGATTTGTCTGCACTTCTAATCCCAATCTCTACTCTCCTGTCTGCTCTGGGGTCGATGTGGTTCTGCGTGTACTATAATCCATTGGTTGGCATCACTGCATGTGTAGATCGGAGCCACATCGACGACAACTCCGACCCCGGTGAGTGAGGTCTTATTTGCCGTACTAAATCATTTTGTTCTTCAATTGTGCCCCATTCCTGCTAGAACCTGTGTGGCCTCTAACTCGATTCTGTTTGTTTATGCCGCCAGATACACAGATTCAAGTTAGAGATAGCATGGCCTAAACTGAGGTTAGCTAGGGTTTTCTCATTTTTAGGATTGTGCTTGTTTTTCGGTTTATATTGTACTTCCATTTGATTAATGAAGCTTACTCTGCATTTTTGCAATTCAAAGGAACCGCAAGCTACCATTTGGACAAGGACCAGATTGGTGAAGTAATATTCTTCCTCATACCATCATCATAAAGGGGACCAGCTTCTCTTCAGCAAGGTTAGGCTTGACTCCATGTACCTGTGGTTCTGTTTGCGCTATATATTTTGTGGTGGCTGCACATTAGTAGGAGTAGCACAGTTTCATCCCTCCACATGATGACTTGACATACATACAGTAGTAGCCACACTGATCGACTGATGACCAAACGAGCTATAACAAATGGGAATGAGACAGATCATGCAGCACTAACACTCCGATTCGATTATTGGGCTGGGCATATGCAATTCCAGTAACAATAGTTAGGGGAATCAAACATAAAAGTCAAAACTGAGAAGGTGTATACGTGAAGGGCTAACTCTGAATCTTAGAGCACACAACATGTAAATCAAAGCAAAATAAATTGAGATTTGCATACCTAGATATAGCAACACAGAGAGGCAGCTCCTACATTTTCGTGGAATGGGCACACTGAGGGGACATGGGCATCCTAGATCTGCGTTCACCATATCTCTCCATACATTGACAAGGAAGCTACAACAGAATAGAAAAAATGCATATTTTCATCACCATAGGCAAATCAATAACAACATTAAAACTTTAAAAGAGTATGAAATAAAATTAACAAAATTTTCACTAGGAGCAGAAAGCATTAGTCTTGACGAACATCACAACAAACACTAGGAGCAGTAAGCTACTGTTTTTTAGCTGTCAGCCTGGCCATTCTAATCTGTGGGTGGGGAGGGAAGGAGGCATGGCAAGCACAACAGATTCTGTTATCTGTTGGTGCAGCTGGTTTGGGGCTGCTTGGTTCTTTTGCCAGCCCAAGCTACCAAGCCCAGAATTGCCCAGCCACGCTATGCAAGTTATAGCAAGGATAATATGTAGTTTTTGGTTCCTCTCTGACCGGTCGTTAGAACGTTCTGAACATCTACGCGGTTCCGATCTAGTGCCTGGAACTCGTGCTGCACTGGCTAAACAATTTCTATGCTGATTCCTTAGCACCTTGCATTGCGTGCAAGTGCTGACCAAATGTGCAAATATACAAGTTCATGCAACCACTGGCTCACTAACATTACATGCTAGCTAGGTTGAACACTAACTGTGCCTCTTGCTTGTACATGTTTTTTACACATTAAAAAGTTATTGTGAAACTGCAGCCACAGCTGCAGCAGCAGCCACAAAAAGCTGAATTGAACACACCTTTGTTGAAATGGTTGCTGAAATTTTTTTATTTGCAAAATGAGGATAAAGATTAAGTGTGCTCACTATTGGATTGCCTTTTTTGTTTTATTTCATAAGTCTGACACATAGTGTTCTCTAAAAATGGTTCTCAGCCTATGTAGTGTATATATTCAGACTTTATTTGTTTGTTACCATAAGACACCCGCAATGCACATCATAATTGCTTTCTTTTTCATACATAAATGCCTCGTGTATCATACTAAATTGCTAGTTTTTTATTCCCACGTACCTGGCCCAGCTTTAACTTCTCCCACCATTTTGTTTGATTCTCGGGGTGTGTCACCCACTTGTGTGTCAATATCTTTCGTATATTGGGAATATCTTCCTCCTTGAAGTTGTATATTGTACGTCCATCCCAGTGCTGAGCATGCATGAGCATATGAAATCCACAATCATGGCTGCAATAACACAATGTGCAACACTTATTAGATTTAGCCAATGTATAGAATCTGCAGTACAAGAACCAGTTTTAATTTTCAACTTACTTATTCGATTGTTTTGGCACACCAATGTCCACAGGCTCGTAGTCCTCTATGTCTTTTTTTGAGTTTGGGTAGTGTTTCCTCCATAGAGTTTTAATGCCCTCCATGATGGTGTTGCAGCTTGTTCTTAGCCTTTCGTCTCCCAAACTCCTCATCGAGTCCATTACCTCGAATCTTTTTGCCCTTAGGTTTAGAACCAGCAAGTAGTAGTGTCCCGCTGTGTCTGATCCATTGTTTCCCATGGCCTCAAGCACAGGGAACATTACCTGTGTTGTTTTTGTTCACATCTCGTTAGTAACACAACAAATCTGAATATTCTGAATTTTAGGAAAGCATTCATATGTGAACACACCATCTGACGGTGGTCGAGGTTGTTATCAGCACGCCTGAATACGCGAGTGACCTGATTCCTATCAAGCTGCCCCGATTGGAGAAATGTCTGCCAAAAAAATTATCCCATTCTCATTATTGTTCCAAGTGCACAACTTGTAATACTCCATGTGCATTGATCTATTTTTTATCCACTTTGTGTTTCCTTCCACCGTCAACATTGTCTTCAATTATCACATTTTTTCATTGTATGCAGGAAAATGGCTAGAGGACTTCGACAGCAGCAACATGCGTCTTCTTCCAATCGGGTATGACCATATTTTTTGTTTTGTAATAATTATATATGTTGTATCTTTTGTACCACATATGTGTGCCCCGTATAGCATTTTGATGTGTCCCGTGTAGCATTTTTCTAAATTTGCTTAAGCATTTTACATTTGACTACTTTTCAGGTGTACAAGGAAGGTTCAGGGTACAAGGAACCGTGCTTCCCCTTCTCGGCTTGTTAAGCTGTATAAGAAAATGAGTGAATCTCAATGCAATAGGATAAAGGCAATCGGGTTTGGAGGCCTACTGAATATAAAATGTGCTACACTACCAGCAAGGTTAGCAAATTGGCTAATGGTGGATTGTTTCGATGCGGAGTCTTCAGAGCTGGTGCTTCCTGGCAGAGGTGTAATTAAAGTTACAGCTGAAGCTGTGCAGTCTGTCATGGACTTGCCAAACAATGGTGATGAAGTGAAATATGAGCTGGATGTCAATGCAATAAACTTCATTCAGTCCAAGTATAAAATTGCTCGAGGAAAAGCACCGAAGATTAGGGCAATAGTGAAGAGAGTGCAGTCCACCAAGAGAGCTAGTGATGATTTCCTAAGGTCTTGGCTGATGCTTGCTGTTTCTACATTCTTGTGCCCTCCTACCAGCTTGGGAATCAGTCCTAGATGCTACCCTTCAATCATGGACCTTTCTCATGTCAAAGACCTCAATTGGTGTCAGTTTGTGGTTGACCAGCTGAAGAAATCGGCTTCAAAAATGGGAAAAAGGGGTTCTGTTAAGGGCTGCGTTCTTTTCTTAGTTGTAAGTTCATTTCTTCTTCTTCTACCAATGTCTACTTTTTCTATTGTTCCTTGTTTATATTTGATAGCATTTTCTTTTGTACATGTGCTTCTTTTCAGATCCTATATGTGGACTCTTTGCTGGTTGAAAGTGTTGACATCCCAGCGACGACACCTAGGATTGCAGCATGGTCAAGGAGCTTGGTAGATCGGGTAGTTAAGTTAGACACCAACCGTGATGGCTCCTTTGGAAAGCTCAAGGTATGGATTATAACAGTTGTGCATTTTTTCTCTTTTTCTTATCACAAAAAATAACCCATGTTCCTAATCTACTCTTATTCTTTGTCTTCTAATTTATGCAGCTTAAGAGTTCTACCCATACAGTTGTACAATCTTCATTATTCCAGTTAGATGATGTGTGCAGATTCGTGTCTTCAAAGGTGTCATCGAACATGTCTGATCAGGTCTGTCCATAAATCTGATGTAGTATTTTTAAATGATTTGTTGGGCAATTGCACTGTTTGTGCTAGGCAAATATAACATAGCAGTATAGTGATCATTAATCTGCTGTTTATAATTGTCTTTCATCCCATGCTCTTCTTGTTCATTAATCTTTGTATCCATATTTAAAATTCATTGCAAGCTTTCCTGTTGTTTCCTTGCATTTGTTTAATGATCATGTCACTGTTTTCACTTGCAGAAAAAAGAAGAAACTGACTACTGCTGTGAGTGAGTTTTGTGCTGGTTTTACCAACCTTATGGGTACTTTCTTAGAAAAAGTATCCGAAATCGAAGAACCATCTTCCAGAACCAGTTCTCATGGAGATGGTGCTGCATCTGAATGCCAACCACCACGTGCAGAACAAAGGCAGACCCGGGCCAGGCAAGCAAGACAAGCACCTGAGGATGATCAGCTGCCTGATGAAGATGAAGATGACGGCGCTGATGATGATGAGGATGACAGTGATGATGAAGAAGATGAGGATGAAGATGATGGCACTGATGATGAAGAAGATGATGGTGGTGATGATGAAGAAGAAACTGCAGGAGAGTATTCTTCTTCAGAGGATACAGAAGAAGAATCAGATCCACTTGAAGACGGGAGAACTCCACCCCCTGATTTTGATGATCCAGTTGATGGAATGTTTACAGGCAACATCAGTGAAGATGAGCATAGTAGTCAAGATTATGAGCCTTTGATTGCACGGTTAAGGAGGATGCGTAAAGGTACTGAAGCTGATAATCAAGATAAAGGTTCTGACAAGCATTCAAGTCCACCTGTGTCTGCAGATGTCCAATCTCCAATACACTCTAGCCCTGAGAGAGCAAAAGATGATGAAGGGCCAGCTATACCTCAACCTCTTGCATTTATTCTACCTGACAATCTTAAGAAAGGAGGAACTGCACACATTAGGAAGTTGCAGCTGCGGCTGCCAAGTAATCCAGTTGAACAAAAAGATGCAGGTAATGTTGAAGCTACCTGCTGTAACATTTTATTTCCTTTTTCTTCCATCTTTGCTTATATCTTGTTTATTTTATATGTAGGTGATGGTGCTGCCCCAGCCACCTCGGTGCACAATGTTGGAGAAGGCTGCAGTTTCAAGGTTTCTGGTTCAGAAAATATTGTCCAACAAGAAACAGGCAATGCAGCAAAGAAACAAGAAACAGGCAATGCAGCAAAGATGGGTCCTCTGGATTTCACCCCTCCAGACTTCAATCTTTTTGATGAAGATGACATTTCTCCCACCAAGTCTGCAGGAGGTTCTGGTGGTGCTACATGCTCACTTGATGAGTTAGCAGAAGAAGACTTTCAGAAGTTAGAAGATGATGCCATCAAAGAGATTGAATCAAGAAAGAGGAAAGCACTAGCTGAGGAGCCTAGTAGTGGAAAATTATCAGTTACACCTGCATATCAACCTCCACCAAAACGAACTCTGAAAAGGCCAGCTATTTTACGATCGCCATATGTTGATTACACATCAAAGCTAGATTTGAAGTGCAGCAAAGATGTTTGTGGTGTCTATGATGCAGTGTGTGCGCATGCAAGGTCTACTAGAAGCCAACCTACAGAGTATGTGTTTATGCTTAAGCAGTTTACTTATTGTGCCTTAGCAATTTTTCAATTGTAGCTTGGTAGTTTAGTAGCTTAAGAAGTTCACTTATTTAGCATATATGTTGCTGTTAGTGCTTGTCATTGTCTTGCCATTCATTCTTTGGTTCAATGGCATATTTAGCAAATATGCTTGCCACTGCCTTTGCCAACTAATAAAGTTTAGATTCAGATTTGGAACTACCTTATACTCTACTGTTTGGCTGCTGCTCTATGTTCTGCTTGGCTACTATTTTCTTTTCGAATGCAATATTCTCCTCTCCCACAGTTTTGTTTTAGTCTAGCATTTATTTAGTTATGGCTAAGCAGTTTATTTATTACGCCCTAACATTTATTCAGTTCAAGCTTATCATTTTATTGATTACAGCCTACCAACTTTATCTGACATCATTTTTGTTCTATGGCTGCAGGACAATTATAGTAAATTTCTGGGAGTTCTTTGTCTATCTGGAACACCTTGCTGCATCAGTTAAACCAGGAGGCCACCTACATAACACTGTTGCAGAGGTAGCAATTCAAGTAATTGACAGAGCAAAAACCCACGGCAAGCCCATCAAGCGTGTGCTTCCATTACGAGTCGCGATCAGATTCTATATACATTTTGTTTAATATAGTACATGTTACAAGCGGTCCTTGTGTTTGCCACTACCTAGGTAGTATAATTTAGCTAGCTATAGACTTCCCCTTTTCTTCAGCATTTCTTCACTCACAGTCAAGTATTTTTACATCTGCCCATTACCAATTTTGTAATTGTCTTTTGGCATTTCTTCATTTTTTTGGCAGACATTTCTCCAATCGGGCCAGCTTGATAGGAATCAGGTCACTCGCGTATTCAGGCATGCTGATAACAACCTCGACCACCGTCAGATGGTGTGTTCACATATGAATGCTTTCCTAAAATTCAGAATATTCAGATTTGTTGTGTTACTAACGAGATGTGAACAAAAACAACACAGGTAATGTTCCCTGTGCTTGAGGCCATGGGAAACAATGGATCAGACACAGCGGGACACTACTACTTGCTGGTTCTAAACCTAAGGGCAAAAAGATTCGAGGTAATGGACTCGATGAGGAGTTTGGGAGACGAAAGGCTAAGAACAAGCTGCAACACCATCATGGAGGGCATTAAAACTCTATGGAGGAAACACTACCCAAACTCAAAAAAAAGACATAGAGGACTACGAGCCTGTGGACATTGGTGTGCCAAAACAATCGAATAAGTAAGTTGAAAATTAAAACCGGTTCTTGTACTGCAGATTCTATACATTGGCTAAATCTAATAAGTGTTGCACATTGTGTTATTGCAGCCATGATTGTGGATTTCATATGCTCATGCATGCTCAGCACTGGGATGGACGTACAATATACAACTTCAAGGAGGAAGATATTCCCAATATACGAAAGATATTGACACACAAGTGGGTGACACACCCCGAGAATCAAACAAAATGGTGGGAGAAGTTAAAGCTGGGCCAGGTACGTGGGAATAAAAACTAGCAATTTAGTATGATACACGAGGCATTTATGTATGAAAAAGAAAGCAATTATGATGTGCATTGCGGGTGTCTTATGGTAACAAACAAATAAAGTCTGAATATATACACTACATAGGCTGAGAACCATTTTTAGAGAACACTATGTGTCAGACTTATGAAATAAAACAAAAAAGGCAATCCAACAGTGAGCACACTTAATCTTTATCCTCATTTTGCAAATAAAAAAATTTCAGCAACCATTTTTCATTAACTTAAGAAGATGACAGAACATATTACATTAACTTAAGCTCCATCTCTGCAAATTATAAAAATTATTCCTTGAAAACTAAGCCTTGGAATCCTTACTCCCCTTCGTCACTTCTCCCCTTCATCACTTCTCTTCAATACCTCTCTTTTTCCTACACGTTGCTGCATTGTGCTCTGTAGAGCCACAAGTGCTGCATCTGTTTGGCTTCCTTTTTGAATGCACTTCCAGTGCGGACTTCTTCCTCCTTGTCCTCATACGCCCTTTAGTCTTTGTAATGTCTGGATCCAAGACTATAGTGTTCTCATGGGGAGCATCCCTTACAGTTGCGTTCGAGACCACAGAGGCTTCACCAGTTTGTTGTGAAAGATGCCATTGGAGTAGTTTGTGAGGTGGAGAGATAATAGAAGATGTTGAAGCTCCAGGAGTTGGTTGCTGCTGCTCAATAGCACAGCCTTGCTGCTGAACCTGTTCAGAGGCCTTGCTGCAGCACCTGCTGTGCTGCCATACCTTCGTCTTGTGCCTTCTTGTTCTTCCTTGCCTTTCTTATAGCAGCAAATTCCGCCTCTATTGCACGCCCATGAGTGGTAGCAATCTCACAAAACTCATCTGACATACTACCTTGCTGAGAAATCTTTGCAAATATGTGTGCAAGGTTTGCAAAGCGGACTGCTCTCTTAGACTTCTCTGGCATCGTAGCTATTTGACCACCAACTTGCAATGCAGATACAGAAGTTGCATTCTCCTGCGGTGTCCACCTCTGAAGAATGTAGGGGTCCGGGATTTTTTTTGACCCCCTTGTCTGTCAACACTTTTAGAACATGGCAGCAAAAAATTCCATCCTTCTGGAATTTGCAGCACTGACAGTTGATTACAGCATGTTCTTCATTGTAAGTAACCTCATATGGCCTAGAGCCATATCCTCCAACAAAGTCTTCAATAGGGCTCAACCGGTACACGCTTGGATAGATCTGTAGACAGACGTACTGTGCTATCTTCTGAAGTTCAGCGCAGAACCTATAGTATATGTTCCTTGTGTAAACCTGAATAGCGTGCTTCTCCAAAGGATACCTTGACCATGGGGGAGGCAACTTTTGGTCTGTCCTGTAGTCTTGCTTATCCTCAGCTACATCAGTCTTATCTTGGATTTTCTTGTACTGGTGGACAAAATCTAGTATGGAATTGTGTGGATTCACATACTTCTTGAGGACACCATTGAAGCTCTCGCTTCGCTGGGTCGACTGTAGGAATGGATAGAACCTGTCCATGAAATAGGCTGGAACCCATAGATGCCTAATCTGATACAAGTTGCAAAGGATTTCATTTTCAGCAGCTCCATGCTTTTCGATCATACCTTGCCACCTACTTTCAAACTCTTCTAGACTTAGACTATGGTTCACAATTTCATTGTAGTCCTCCTCCAAGCCTTTTTTTGATGAAAAGTACACACCAAGCCTTGACTCAATCTTTGAAATGATGTGCCAACGGCAGCATCGATGCCGGGTAGATACAAAAACATCCCTTATTGCTGCTGCCATTGACAAGTCTTGGTCTGTGATCAAATTGAGAGGCTCCAGCCCATTCATTGCCTCTAGAAAGGCTCGGAACAGCCAAACATAGGAATCTGCAGATTCATTTCTCAAGAAAGCACATCCCACTTGAATTGACTGTGCATGCCTATTGATTGCTATGAATGGAGCAAAAGGCATCTTGTAGATATTGGTGAGGTACGTGCTGTCAAACGAGATGCAGTCGTTATAAGTCTTGTATGCAGCCCTTGCTGCACCATCTACCCAGAAAATGTTCTCCACCTTGTCATCACCATCCAACTTAACTTTGACAAAGAAATCATTGTCTTCCTTTCTCAGCTCATCAAAGTAAGAAAGAGTTTCAGCCATGTCACTCCTCGCTGCATGAGCCCTTATCCCTGCCCTTAAGTTGCTCACGTGCTTCTCATGATAAGGCACGGAATGAGCAGATCCATAAAGCTCAGACATGAGCTGCATCATGCGACTAGTTTCCAAATTGCAATCATGCAAAAGGGTTAGGAACTGCACTTCCTCTTTTGGTATTCCAGCATGTGACCTTAGGAACTTAGCAAGCGATGGTTTGTCCACTAAGCTGTGGTTGTGATCAGGAACAAATTGCTTCACAAACCACTTGTATCCATTGAACTTGTTCAACATTCTTGCTCTACAGCTCGTATACTTCATCTTCTCTCTTTTCCTCTTGATGCCTGTGCACTTTGCTTTTTTGCCTTTTGGTTCATCCACATCAGAATCACTACTTTGAGAGGTACCAAGCTCAACGTCGCCAACTTCAGTGATCTCTTCATCAACAGCCTTGCCCTTTTTACCTTTGCCCTCCTTGTTGCACACAAACAAAACCTTATCAAGTTGCTTCGTTTTGGCTGACCTCCTAGACGTTCCATTCCTTATAGAGAAGCCCTTCTTTCTAGCATATTCATTGTAGCAAAGCCTAGCCTCTTCAATTGTATCAAACATCTTTCCA
>CM039598.1:59470584-59617744 GCA_022457205.1 Saccharum spontaneum
TCCAAGAATGCAAAATGAGAGTCTCCCAGAGTGTATCACTGAGCTATCTAAACTGGAGTACCTAAGATTAAATGGATCTACTCAAATTTCTACACTACCAGAATCAATTGGCAAGCTTGGGTGTCTGAGATATATATGTTTGTCAGGTTGTTCTAGTATATCTCAACTGCCAGAATCATTTGGTGATTTAAAATCGATGGTTCATATTGACGTGTCAGGTTGTTCTGGGATAAGAGAACTGCCAGAATCATTTGGTGACTTAAAATGTATGGTTCGTCTTGACATGTCAGGTTGTTCTGGGATAAGAGAACTGCCAGACTCGCTTGGAATGCTCACGAATTTAGAGCATCTTGAGTTATCTGGATGCTCTAGATTAAAAGCAATACCTGAACCGCTGTGTGGCCTCAAACAACTCCAATATTTGAACATGTCACGCTGTGAACCAAGTCAGAGAACTGCCAGAGGCACTGATGAAGCTCCAAAATTTATTGCAATCTAGATCTGTCACGCTGCAGCAGCATGCAACACCTGGGAGGTCTGCGTGGCCTCACCGCACTACAGCACCTGGATATGTCAGGGTTATGGAAAACTGATCTTCAGTATTTATCAGGTGGTTTGGCAAACCTCACCTGTCTCAAGTACTTGGGCTTAAGTAGTATAATCATAAATGGCCTGGGGGGAAGTGCTAGTTATGTCCCTGACTGGATCGGTGGTCTTACAAATCTGGAGCACCTGGACCTATCTTGTAATTATGGTTTAGCATGTTTACCGGCAAGTATTGGTAACCTCAAACGATTGCATACACTGGATCTTACAGCATGTTGCGGCCTTAAGTCCCTACCAGAGAGTATACGTGCACTTGGGCTGAAGTCTTTAGTGCTAGAATGGTGCTCCGATGAACTGGTGGATCAGGCCAGTTCTCTGGTGCACTTTTCACAAACATTGCCTGACTTCAGTGTTCGTGCGGATGATGTGAACGGTTGCAGCAATCTTCATCTCCTCGAAGGCATCAACGTCGGTGAGTTAAGAATACATTCTCTAGAAAATGTAAGGTCTCTAGAAGAAGCAAATAAAGTTAAGTTGTTGGAGAAACAAAATCTCTCGGAGTTAAGATTGGCTTGGACCGTGGGTGATGTTCGACTTCTAGAGGACAAGGATTTGTTGGACAGCTAGTGCCACCCAGAGGCCTGAAGCACATGTGCCTCGAAGGTTACAGCAGTGCAGGCTTTCCAGGCTGGCTCATGTGCATTTATCGTCACCTCACAAATCTTGTTTCTATTCAACTGGTGAAGATGCCTACGTGTAGCAACCTGCCACCACTTGGACAGTTACCGCACCTAGAAAAGCTGTTCCTCGATGAATTGCCTGGCATTAAAAGAATCGACAGGGAATTCTGTGGTGGCAAAGGAGCATTCCGTCGATTGTCATCCTTCTCCATCTCAAGTATGAAAGGCTTGGAGGAGTGGAACACAACATACTCTGTTGAGGATGGCGTGGAGGAGTTCATGTTCCCTGTGCTTGACCGTCTGGAGATAGAGTACTGTCCAAGGTTGAGGTTGAAGCCATGCCCACCAACATTTCGTGAGTGCAGAATATCTATGAACGACCAAGTTATATCTTGTTTGGAGGAGGTAGACAAAACCAGTCGTCTCTGCTCTTCCACTAGTCGAGCCATCAAATTGGATTTGGGTATAAAGGGCCACACCTGCCAGAGCATAAGACTATTCCACCACTTCCCTGCCCTCCGAGAGTTGCGTATCTTTGGACATCACCTGACGAGCGTGCCGGAAAGCATGCGGCACCTCACTTCCCTTGAGTCGCTGACGTTGGATTGGTGCGGTCGCATGTCAGCACTGCCAGAATGGTTGCGTGACCTCTCCTCTCTAAAAAGCCTTGTCATCAGAGGATGTGAGGGCATCAAGTTTTTGCCTGCATGTATACAACAACTCACCAAGCTTCAGAAGCTGGAGATTAGATACAACCCGAAACTGAAGGAGTGGTGTGAATCAGAAGAGAACAAGACCAAGCTGGCTCACATAAATATTATTCAAGTAAGTTCACTGCTGAAATGCACTAATATATGTACTCCCTCCATGTTGGTAAAAGAAGTCGTTTTGGACAAGGTTTTGGTCAAACATTGGGAATATAAATCATGAATAACTTTTAAGTTGTTGAGTTTGGAAATATGAAAACAATATGAATAGATTTGTCTTGAAATATACTTTTATAAAAGTATACATATATCACTTTTGAATAAATATTTTTATAGAAAAATGAAGTCAAAGTTATGCTTTGGAGACCGTGTCGTTGTCTAAAACGACTTCTTTTACCAACATGGAGAGAGTATACAGTATTAAATATTAATGTGTGCATTGTACAGAATTTATTGTCCAATAAATACCACCGTTCCAACAAATAGGAACGATAGCTAATCGGTACACCCTCTGCAGGTTTTGGAGGACTCTGACGACTCTGATTGAGAGCTTAACAAGGCACCATAAGAAAAGTTTTGAAGCCACAATCAGCTGCAATTCAGAAGTCTGTTCTCTCAATACAAGCTAATTGGATCACGTACTTATCGCACCCATTGCATTGAACCGTCGTCCTCCCATAGATGCTGTCTGCGACGTCCACCCAAGCTGCGGCCTATCCCAGTGCTCTGGATTCTCTCAAGTGTTTGGACCAACTGTCTTTGTTTGATATTAAGTTATTAACTAGCTGTGTCCTTAGGCATGATTTAATATCTTTTAGGGCCCGTTTGGATCCTTGAATTGAATTCATTTTAATAATCATAATTTAAACATATATTAATTAAGCTAATATGGTTGTATATGGCTTATATTTGTATATTGGCTATACGAGAGAGATATTTATGTATTGTACTTCTACCGTATGAGAGCCAGTTGAAGAGCGTGCTATAAGTTGCAAAGTAGAAACATAGAATGATGATCTATAAAAGCAATTTCCATGTCCCACCCTATGAGTTTGAGATAGAATTATATGTGAACTTTGGAAAGTAGTGGAATGTCAAATTCAAAGTCAAATAGCCTAATTTATTAATTAGATTTCAATTCCTCCAAATAAAAGGATCCAAACGGCCCCTTATATCTTACATATAATTGGTAAAAGTTATGTGTATAAATTTTGTATGTACAACTAATCGAATGTATTTATCTTTATATTCTCTATACATATTCATTTCCTAACGGAACACCCTACTCTATAGTCTCTTATCTGGTTGCGACAAAATTTACCAATTACTATATATGTGTTTCTGTCATTACTTTATCCATCTATTAGGTTTTAATATGTATGTAATTAAAATCTTAGCTTAAGTTATATCATCTTTTATTGCATTATTTTAGTGACTTTATTAATCTTTATTTTTCCATTCACTTTTTATTTTATTTGTTTTGCGATTTTTTGTTCGAGCAATAAGTCCAAACAATGTTATTTATAGTTCTTTTATCAAAATTTCCATTTTTTATGTTTTCATAAAAACTACTTACTGGCTCGTTGCCGCCGTCGCATGATCCGCCAAATTCGGTCATCTTCCGCCGTCGCGGATGGATCGATGCGGCCGTCGCCGATCCGCCTGGCCGTCGTCCAGGATCCTTGCGGCCTCACTTCGTGCCGTCCACACGAGTCTGTCTGGGTCGCCTCCATTGGTCGCCGTCATCTGCAGCCCGCCTGTGCGCTGTCCGTCCGCTGCCCGTGTGCCAGTTCGCCTCGGGTTGGCACGCTCATCCGGGAAACCGTTCGCGCGCTGGCCCGCCCCTGTCTCCGATCCTATCCTGGTCCCTGTGGATTCGGGCATCTTCATCTTGCAACCGTGCGGTCATTGCTGAGCGACTCTGCTTTCCTCCCTATTCTATTGCAGAGGACATTGTTGGCTGCTCTGTTATGTTCTGCTGGCCTTCTGAGAGGGACTCTGTTCAGTTCCGACGGTCATGCCCTTTTTTGCTGCCCTTTTTTGTTTTTTAGCCCTTTTTTCGAAAGATGGCGCCAAGCTTAGCGCCAATGGTGACGGCGCCAAGGTGCTGCCACGTCAGCGCCAGCTCAGCGTCGTGCGCCAAGTGGCATGGGGGCTTGGCGCCAACGTTAACGGCGCCAAGCTGTGTTACCTTGGCGCCAGCGTGGATGGCGCCAAGCTCTGGGTCCATTTTCTGAAATCTTTCCGTCAGAGGCGTATTTGAGAAAATCTTTCGAAAAAAGGGCTAAAAAATAAAAAAGACGGGTTACTCTGCCCTGGTTTGGTATCATTCCTGCTGCTTGCTGCTCCTATAGTATGTTGAGGCCTAGTATTTTCTGAATTCTATTCGTGTGTCATATTTGAGTCCATCCAAATCCTAGTCTACACATCACAATTCGTCCATGCCGTGCGCGTCCACAAATTTATTCTACACATCACAGTTCATCCAAGCTCTTCCCTGATACATACCGCCGTTACATGGAAAAAGAAACTCCGGTCAGACGCTGGATTTCCAGGCACCCCTATTCGGTTATTGTGGCGTAGCAGAAGGCGGCCAGACAAACGAGGTGAGACAATACTGATGCACATAGTCTCAACAATTTTAGTTGAATATAGTTTTTTAATAATTAACACAAACGTCCAAAGGAAGTTCTGAGATCAGTGAAGATGGGGAAAATGAATTAATATACTGCTAGCTTTGGTCAAGCCAAATATTAGTATAGATGTGATTAGCAGCAAATGTATTATCATTTTGGTATCAACTTTTGTAGGATTCATATTGATTGGAAGTCTAGTTCTAGTACCCCTGAAGTTTCTTCCGGTTGGCGACCAGTCCTCCAGCGGCCGAAGGTGTGGGCTGGGGCCACCGCCGAGGCGCTCTTGCTCTTCCTAGATGCCGGAGCCGCCACCGGGGAAATAGGATGAACCAGAACAGATTTGGCGCGACAACTCTCTCCTGCTCGCACGCAACCAGAACCGGAAGCGCACAGGATCTGCAAACCGTCGAGTTGGGAAGGCGAGTCCTACAATGCTGCTTGAGTGCCTTGAAGCACAGGCCTTCCACGTTGTCTCCTAAAACGACACGGACTCCATCTCCAAGCTAACACAGGGTTTTTTTTTTTTTGCAAAAACTGTAATGAAGAGGTGAGTGAAAAAGACCTGTTGGACGCGATCTGACGTGGTATAGAGGAAAAGAGGAGAGAGAACACTCGATAGCAACGAACAAATTGGTATGCTATTTCACATGGATTGAGAATATGTGAGAGCAGATGTTGTGGGCTCTAGTTTGTTGTATGTTACTATGAGGTAAGAAAAGAAATAAAATAATATTTTCTTCGGTCTCTCGTTTCCACCTCGGCCAGCGACTTGACAAACCCGTTGAGGACGGCAGGACGCCCTAAGAATCACAAGTATTAATTAATTCATTCAGATGGGGGCGCTAAGGTAAAATTGTCAAGTGTTAATCGGATGGATATGTGTAACCACTAACCAGTGTCCAGCAGGTGCATGCCTCGGGCTCCCAAAGAAAAAAGAAGACAAAGGGGCTCAGATACCGCCGGCTGGCCGAGGCCCGTGTGAGCCAAACTTTTTCAGTAGTTGTGAAGGTGCACACATGGGCCGTTGTCAGTAGTCATTGGCAAGGATGAGCCTTGGCTGCCGAGCAAGCAGAGCGGCGAGAGCCGGGGTGTGCCTGCGAATTGAAGCGCGCTAGTCTCATGTGCGGAGGCGCGAAAGGAGATGCCAGCATGGTGGGAACCTTTTTTATTCAGCCACTTGGGGATCTGAACCCAGATCTCAAGATGAAGATTCCAGCGATGGAGGTGGGTGATGCTATCTCTCTCAATTAGAGCAAGGCTAATAATATAGCCCGCTGTTGGCTGCATCAAACTTATTGTGAATCTATCAGCCTACTAACATAGTAATTAGTCCACCTATGACTCACTTGTTTCTCTCATAAAATTTCTTAATTTTTATGACCATCACACAGCAAAGGTTAGCTTGCGTTGCTTCCGTGTGTTTGGTGAGGGCGGCCGCCATATATAGATTTTTTATACAACGCGTGCCGTGGCAGTTGGCACTTGGCAGCGCATATGGTGGGATTCCATACCCTCCTTTTGCCGAAAGCTGATTGGATTATACTGGAGTATTAACCAAAAGCAGCTGCGCGCTAATCTGACAATGTACAGTAGTCTTCGTTGCAACGACGATGCAGGGATGTAAAACCTCCAGTTAATCTCCCCCATTAAAACTTTTTATTGTACATACATATATACTGGTATATGCATGCTTTGCATACATATGCATGCCCTGTTAATAGTTTTGGCGACAATAAGATGGAGCGACAAATTATCCGTAGTGGCAGGGCCTATGCATCGTATGACGAAAACGAATGGAAAAGAGTGATGCATAAAGGAAATAAAAGACGTTGGGTTCTCCCATGCAGTCGCCCTGGCATGCGCGGTACCTAATGCAGATTTATATATTGCTCCTCCACATCATTGTGTCTCCTCAGCGCATCTCCATTAGTTTCTCCGTTTTTTCCTCGTTGCTTCGTTGGAGATGGAGAACCACGTCAATCTCCAGTCACGGCCACAACCAGTCGAGGACATCACTTACCGCCTAATAATTTATTATTAATATATGTACTTGTACTTCACCTCTGTTCGTCAGTCTTCTGCGCCCGCCATTCTACACTGAGGGGCACAAGTAGTGAGAGCGATTCAGAGCTCCGCAGCCATGGCCGGAGCAGCAGTAGCTGGCTATCAATCCTACACATATATGCAGCAGACAACAACGTCTTCAATCCTACACAGCGCAGATAGACATATATGCAGCTTCCTGCGTGGTTCTTTGCAGGGTATGTAATGGAGGATAAGCCAGATGTGGCTATCAATCGCCGCTGCCGAGGTTATTGCACTAAAAATTCAGACGCTCCTAGAGATCCTGGCTCTAACTTACAATTTAATTTAGAACGAAAGGATGACTATTTACAGTTTAGATAACTTTGCTCATCATGACCAGAAAAATTATTTGCTCACATGACAGAGAGAAACGGAGTTGACTGGTGACAGTAAGTCTCGGAGAGAAAGGAGTCTATATTGGCTGGCGCAACACGTGGACAAGGCCAAGCCACGTAGCATCCGAACAAATTAATTTCTGCGCGTAGCTATTATTATGTGCGCTTCGTTCATCCACCTCTGTTCGCGTCCGCACTTGGCAGGGTCGGTCTCCTCTGCTCACCCCCCTTCCACACAAACCGAAAGCGCCAGAGCAATCCAGAGCTCTGCGGCAGCCATGGCCGAAGCAGTAGCTGGTTTGCTCGCCTCCGCTCTCGTCGGCATCGCCAAAGACAAGCTGCGCTCCGCCATCGCCGAAAGCGCCAGTTTGCTGTGCAACTTCGGCGACGACCTGGAGGACATGATGGATGTTCTCGAGACTATCTCAGCAGCTCTCGAGGACGCCGAGAGGAGGTCGGTCAAGGAGAAATTGGTGCAGCTGTGGCTGAAGCGGCTAAAGAACGTCGCCATGGACATCTCCGAGATGCTCGAAGACTACCAAGACACTAGCGACCAAGCAAAGGGAAAGGTGTGTTGTTACTATACACTCTAAAATGTTTGCAGATCAAATACTGGCACAATAATTATCTTTAAATAGTTTATTTATACTTAAACAAACAGAGTTTTAGTACGACTCTGCACAAAACCGTCCTATGTATGAAAACTAGTGAGTTGGTCTGCTCAAATAGCGCAGGTAAGCTAGATTTTTTTCACTATAACATTTGGATTTTTCTTACTTTAATTTTTTTATGAGCCTCTTTACAATGGTTGGAGTCGGTTCCCATCGGTTCCCATCGGTTCCGCTAAATAGTTAGTTTGGTTAATTTAATTCATCGAAGGGTAATATGGACATTGCGCATGGTCATCTCAATCCCCACACCCTCACCCCGCCCGCCCGTCCTTCACCCGACCCTGACCACGCCGTTCCCCTCGGTCTTGCACAGACCTAGCTCCCGTCGGTCTCGCCGCCGCCGCCCTCGCACTCGCCGCCACCGCCGTCGCTGCCCTCGCACGTCATCACGCCGGCGGCCCTGCTCTCTTCCTCGCTCATCGCAGCGGCTGTCGTACTCTCGCCCTCACTCAGCCCAGCGGCCGCAGTGCCCTCGGCCTCAATTCAACGGCGGCACCAAGGCAGCGGCAGCGTCGCGGCACGCAGCCTACGTCGCGCCCCCAAGAAGCGGCGTGGCCCCAGGAAACGACGTGGTTCCCAGGCATCGGCACGCCCCCCAAGCAGCGGCGGATCCGGGTGCTTACTCGTCTCCACCCATTTCAACTAGGCGCCAGGGACTCCAAGGCGACGAGCTCTTTCATCTCTGGCACGGCAGCCGTGGTCGCGTCATCAAGGTTTGTGCTCTAAAACCCTATCTACTCTAGAAGTTTTGCTTCAAAATTAGCTCCTGTTATTAGGTGTGTGTTAGTCATTGTAGAATTAATGAATGCATTGTTAGTGTTCTGATGAATCACTGCAAATTTAATAGTGGAATCGAGGACAGTGAGATTGGATAAATGATAAGCACCTCGTGCTAAATTAGTTACAAGCAACTTTGAACTGACAGACATTAGCTGAATAAAAAGAAAAGAATGATATATGTGTTACAGATTCTAAGTCTAATAATTAGGATGGTGTCATATTTCTTAGTTGCTGGTTATCATCTTCAATGTCTTGATTTTTGTCACTGAAGTTCCCATTTCATTTTTTTTCTTACATTGGCATGTTTTACAGGTCGTCAGTATCTATTTCCTGTACTCTTTTTTTTTTCATTTTTACCTTTTTAATATGCAACAAGAAACTGGTACGCAAGCGTGCTGAGTTGTTTAGGTGTTGTAGTGTAGTGCCCTTTAGTTCTCAGCATTGCCACAAGAAAGTTTTTAGAATTTTTGTATGCTTCAGATGTTCATGCTTACTAGATCAGACGTTTTTTCAAATAAATTCTGCAGAGCAGGTTATATCAGTGCACATGGTACATGGCACAATTCAGTTAAAAATTTGTCAATAGTGGATTTACGAAACCATATTTACTCAATTTGAAATTGTTTTTTTAAACTAACCTGTTAGAATGTTCTTGATGAATTAACCAGTTGCAACTAGCTGACAAATCCAAGAACTAATAAAAAGGGCCACACTGAAATGTAGAATAGCATCCCAGAGTTGCCCCTTTTATTTATTTCATAATCATGAAAACATGTTACTAATTAACAAGTGAACATTCACTGCACAGAAGAATTGTTGCATTATACAGTATTATTTATATACAGTGTGATACAATAGCATTTTATCTTCGGTCTGACTTGTGTGGGTTGTGATCATAGTTGTGATGTCATACAGTGTGATACAATAGCTTTGGGGCTGGGCTGCCATTTTTCTCTGATGGAACTGGAGTATAATAACTCCATTCTAGTAAGATCTTTTATAGGTTGTGCATGTTAGCATGATCCATTCTGGGCAGGAAAATGAGGAACTAAGTATGCACGACCTCCACATTATTTTCAAACTTGAGATGTATGTTTCAGTTGCCAGATAATTTTATCATTGGTTAGTGCATGTGTCGGCCAATCTTTTGTCTTTAGAGATATTAGGCTGTACATTGATTAGGATAAACCGGTGAATTAAATAGTTCCTACACTTTTGAGATATTAGGTTCAGCTAACAATATATGTTTCATTAATCTGTCCAATATACTCAATGCCAACTCTTCAAGTATTTTTATTAGCTGACATGGAAAGCTAATATATGAGATACCAAGGATTTTGGAATCCTTGCATAGAGTAAAGCAGGCAGTTTAGTCAGATTTGTGTAGCTCCTTCAATGTTGGGTAGTAGCTGACATTCGGTTCTAGATTTGTGTTGACTAGGTGGGATTAGACTGTTTGAGGTGGGGGCCTATGCGCTAGTGATCTTGGTTCATTTTTTTGTTTGGCTGCTCCTGATAATATGAGATGTGATCTGTACAAGTGGTCAATTCAAAATTTGTCAAATTATTAGGTTTTCTGTTCTTGCCATGATCTAGTTGTAGTATGTATCTTCATCCAGGTGTTTTTGGTTTCCCTCTTATGATTCAGGGGAGAAATGTCGGGTGTTGAGTCTTTGCTGGAGTACGATGAAATTGTTAGGAAGATGTTTGGTAATGAAGAAGAAGGATTTCAGTTTTATAACAGCTATGCTAAGGAGAAAGGATTCAGTGTGAGGAGAAGCTACTGTGAGTGGGACAATGGTCACAATGAGATGAGCCTTCGGAAGTTTGTTTGCAGTCGTGAAGGTTTCCGCGAAGAGAAGGAACTGAAGAGGGAGAATAGGAAGCGGAAGGCGCGGAATGTTACTCGTGTTGGATGCCGTGCTAAACTTGTGATTGCACGAGACAAGAACACAGGGCAGTGGTATGTGAAGGAATTCATCGAGGGACATAACCATCGGTTGGCGGAACCAGACGTTGCTTGTCTGCTGCGTTCACATAGAAGAATCAGCGATGATCAGAAAGCTGAGATTCTGGAGATGCAGATTTCTGGGATCCGCAAACACCAGATAATGGATATTATGCTAAACCAGTATGGTGGGTACGATAAGGTTGGATATACCATGAGGGACCTGTACAATTTTTGCCATCGCAATAAGGTGGAGACAGTTGCCGCTGGTGATGCTCAAGCAGTCATCAGTTTCCTGACAGAATGCAAAAGTAATGATCCTGATTTCTTTTTCCAATACAAGACTGATGGGGAAGGGCACCTGAAGGGACTGCTCTGGTGTGACTGCCAATGTCGGCTTGACTATGCAGCATTCGGTGATGTCGTCGTATTTGATAGCACGTACAAAACGAATCGATACAACTTGCCCCTTGTTCCTTTTGTTGGGGTGAATCACCATGGCAGCACGGTTCTTTTTGCATGTGGAATTACTACTCAGGAGACTATTGAGTCCTATGTGTGGATGCTTAGGACATTCTCTGATGCCATGGCTCAGAAGCATCCGGGTTCCATGATCACTGATGGAGACCTTGCTATGCAGAGAGCAATCAAGCTGGTGTGGCCGAATTCATCGCATAGGCTGTGCACATGGCATATTGAGCAGAACATTGTGCATAATGTGAAAGATGATGGTGTCAGGGATGATTTCAGGTATTTCCTTTATGATTCTTGCTCCATAGAAGTGATTGAGAGGAAATGGCTGGAATTCTTGGATAAGCACAACGTTATAGATCAGGAGTCCTGGCTGTATCAGATGTATGAGAGGAGGGAAATCTGGTGTGCTGCTTATCATGCTGATAAGTGCTATTTAGGACTGAGGAGCAACCAGCGGAGTGAGAGCCTGAACTCTAGGCTCCAGGAAAATCTAGATCGTAAGATGACAATGTTTGAGCTGGTACAACACTTTGACTACTGCCTTTCACGGCTGCGTAGTAATGAATTGCATCTGGACTTTGAAGCAGATAATTCTGAGCCATGCGTACAACTAGATGCTTCAACTATTGAGAAAGAGGCTGCGAAGTCGTTTACACCAGGGATTTTTGCCAAGGTGCAGTTCAGCATTAAAGCAGCCAACAAGTGTTTTATGATTGAAGACCAAGATGGCTATGATTTGCATACGTATATTGTTGGAAGGGTCGATAAAGGAGACAGACAATACTTTGTCAAATGCGAGATATGTGTTGATGAAGGCAAGCTAAAGAGAATTTCTTGCTCTTGTCTTAAGTTACAGTCCCTTGGAACCCCCTGCTCACACATCTTCTTTGTATTGGGCTATCGGAATGAACACGAGCTTCCAAAATGCTGTGTTTTGAAAAGGTGGACAATGGGGGCCAAGAGTGCATTTCCTCGTATAAGGAAGAGCACCATGTATGAATACTCCGATAGGCTACAGAGGTACCGTGAGCTACGTAATATCAGTCACACTGCATCATTCGTAGCATCTCGTTCACCTGAAGCATATGAGCGCCTGAAACGCGTTATGCATGAAGAAGCTGCTATGATCCCGCCCAAGGGAGAAGAGAACGGAGGCGACAGATATGGTCCGGTGCTGCCGCAAGCCCAGGATGGTGAGTCCGCAGAGTACACAAAAGTCTTGGATCCCATGCATGTGCCTGGCAGAGGGGCCCCGAAGAAAAAGCTGAAGTCAGTTTCAAATAAGAACAGATCTAAGGTGAGATGTACTCTGTGTAAGGAAGAGGGTCACAATCGGCGAACATGCTCCATGAGAAAAGAGGTAGTTAAGAGTAATGTTCATCAATAGCATTGTGTTGCCTGTCTGTGAGGCATGTGTAGTTATGACTAATGTTCCTCTTCATTTGTAGGAAACAAAGCTCCCTGAGGATGTGCTGGATATATGATTTGCCAAGGATCCACTTCAGGCAACTCAAGTGACGACAGGTCAAATTTTCATTTTTTTACTTTATCTTATATAACTCTCTTCTCATGCATTTTTGCCATCGGTAGGCTTCAACAGAAATTTATCTCACCTATGTTTCTTTTGGGACTTGCGCTAAGAAAATTGACAAGGGAAAAAGGAGAGAAAGATTAAGGATAATTATAACTTATCTCTTCTTCTTCTTAATGTATAATGATACGCAGCTCTCCTGCGTGTTCGACAAAAAAAAAATTATAACTTATCTCTGCTATTATTTGTGTTGTGCTTAGCTCCATAAGTTCATGTGCATACAAAGTGCCCTTGCTCTTGCAACCACATAGCTAGCCCTGTACTACTAACCAAAGACATGTAGGATCTTTATTTTCCTTTTAAGAAATAGGAGGGCACGCCCCCTGCTGGGGGTTAATCTACTGGTTATATATATTAAAGAAAGAAAAGAGAACAATGTGCACTGTCTTCTTTGGTAACATTTGATATTGTCTTATATGCTGAAAACCACATTGTATATATTTTGTTTTCATGCGCATTTTGTTCTTCTTCCAATATTT
This sequence comes from Saccharum spontaneum, assembly GCA_022457205.1. Taxonomy (NCBI): domain Eukaryota; kingdom Viridiplantae; phylum Streptophyta; class Magnoliopsida; order Poales; family Poaceae; genus Saccharum; species Saccharum spontaneum. The sequence goes on from CM039598.1 coordinate 59,483,517, forward strand.
GGTTACTGTTGCTGCTTTGAAGACATCAATAGAAGTAAATTATTTTCTCACCTTTCTTGGTCTACTATGCAGGAACAGGTCTATTACAACTAGCACGCCAGATGCAACCCTATCAACTGAGAATGTCATTAGTTGCATAACTCCTGACATCATGGTGAGGATATGACCCCCAAAATCTATACTGTCTATAAAACACCAAAGTTGAGGAATGAAGTCATTCCACCAAAGTTGAGGACTAGACTCGTGATGCACTACCTCATCTAGAATGAAATAATTCCTCAAACCAAACTCACTAAACTTTTGTGTTGGTGCTTTTCAGGAAAATCATCTTGCCGAAATTGAGTCTCAGAAGCTACCTCGGAATTTTGTGCAGTGGGTTAATGACGAGGATACCTTTTGGTATTAAGATCACAATTATTGCAAATCAGTGATATATTGCCAGCTACCTACAAGGCCTAACTTCCCAGGGTGGTATTAAGATGGATCCGAGTAGTAGATTAGAGAGTGATATGGATGGTGCAGCAGTCAAGGCATTTCTCCTGTGACATACTCCGTGCCATCCCAGAGTCATTTAGGGAAGCATTATTGGTTCACATGTTTTTACTATGAGTGACTAGGTAGATATGTTTCTTTTGAAAGAAAATAGAGATGGTAGTTAGGCCTATTATTGTTGACCTGAAACTGTATCATTATTCATGGGAACATGCCATTTTTCTTTCTTAAATATATATGCTTGAGGTGCCTTTGGTGGGAACATGCCTTTTGTGTAACTATATATGCTTGAGGTGACCCTGTGTAAGGAAGAGGGTCACAATCGGCTTGACGAACATGCCTTTCACCCTGTCCTGGGTCATGCCATGGGGGTGTGAATGAAGCCGGTCGCGAAAACTGAAATCATCTGTCAAAGACCCAAGAGCGTGCCTTGTAGTTGTAGGCAGTATGTAACCATAGGGGAAGCAATCGTGGTTAATTCGGCTCCTTTAGTTTGACACAGCACTCCCATCACTTCCATAAATAACACAGCACTCATAGTAACACAGCACTCTCAAACTGATTTCAAATTCAATTCAGCCAATGCCAAATTTTGTACAAAAGCTACAAGTAGAGAAAAAAACCTAAACAAAAATATTAAATAGGAGTATCATCCATCACTTCCATAAATAACAATTCAGTTCATCCAAAGAAGCAAAAAAAATTTGAACCAGCAACATCTCGTCCTGCATTAGTCGTCCATTAGTACATCCGCATTAGACGTTTCCACTTCTTCATATTGCTCATCGGACTCCCATGGAAGATATGCTTCTATGTCATCCTGCATTACAAGTCCATTAGTTGGTGGTTGGTCAATGGTTGTGTTTAGTACATATTTTCAAGAGCAATAAATACCCACGTTTGTCATGTCCGCAGGTTGGTTTTCATATGTGCTCACTAGGTAGACATGACAAATCTTAGTACCCACTTGTGCATGAGCAGACACCATTTTTTTTACATCTTCTGGTCCATCAATCTTTATTAATCCAGTGCATGGCGTACTCCCAAGAGTTGGATCGAGGTAGTATACCTCTGCGTCTCTTATGTATCCCTGATAATACACACCTTGTATGAAATCGGCGTACTCAACACTAGTTGCTGGACTTACAATTCTGAATTCTCCCTCAGTTGCCCGAAGGTCGTACTTCAGCAGGTCAGAATAAAGTTCCGGCACTTTGTGAACAAAAAATTTCATAACCACATCCTGCATATAGGGATTACACGATTAAGAATCATTTGAGCATAACGAGTTGTTACACAAAAAAAATTACAAAATTTCGAATACCGGGCTACAGTCGTAGTCCATTGCGGCGTAGCGCATATTAACCCTTTCTTCTTCTGGTTCCTTTAAGTCCAAACATTGTACGCGTTCAGATCACAGTTTATATAATGCGAAATGTAATTGAATACAGTTCCTTAGTTACCTCGCCATTAATATTGCCATGGACCTCCTGCTGTTGGGTCAACATCAAGTTCTCGATTAGGGACTTCAGCTTTGTGCGGTCATTCTTCCACTCAACCAGTAGTGTCTTTGCCTGATTATCCAAGGCGTCAATTTTTTCTCGCTCGCTCCTTATGTTCTCTTCATGTTCTTCACGGGTCTGTCGTAACACTTCTTGTGCAACAGCACGTTCCTTTGCTATCAACTGGACAAAGAGAGATTGTTGATCAGCTAAGGCTTTCTTCAGCTGGGCAATCTGTTCTTTTTCAATTCTTTTGCCAAAGTCATAAAGGTCTTTGTGACTCGCCTTGTCCAGCTGGGCACATTGACACGATATGTAATCGTCTTGTCTAAGTTGATGTTCTGCATTCTTGATGTCACCTCGGGTTCGCTGAAGTTGTATCTTGGACACCATATCCATCCGGCCCTTTTCAAGTTCGGTAAACTTGTCGTCAGACTCCTGAAGGTACCTCTGAACTTGTTCCATGGCAGCTAGGGATTTAGAAACAAGAATAAGTCGTATGCTACATATAAACCCTTGTAAAACTACAAGAAATAGACCAAAAAATATGGTAAACCAAACAAATAATTGAGACCATAATTTGATGCAGCAGTCATGTACCCTTGTACTGAAAAAGACAAACTGAAAATCAAAAAATTATAACCCTGCAGCAGAGCCATCCAGTTCATGCTACTGCTATTCATCATAGTCAACTGAATAGAGCATTGGTAATTGAGATGCAGTGTTGGCCAACTAAACATGGGATGGTAGATCTAGGTAATTGACATGCACTGTTGGCCAATTTACTTAAACCGAGTGAAGATCAGAAATCCTGAAACAGGCCTAGACACAATGCTTTCTAACAAGCAAGGTCATAGACCCTTCATCACCAATAGAGCTGCTACAAGTCGGCCCGTAACCACCCCAGAGCTTATAGAGCCTACAATTTATATGAATCTGGGGAAAAATGATAGTCCAGAGAAGCTCATTGAAGAAAAGTTTAAATCCAAGAAGTTTTTGCTTGTGTTGGATGATATCTGGGGAAAAATGATAGTCCAGTGAAGCTCAATGTGCAAATAATGTCTTAAAAAGTGAGATTTACAAAAATCTTAGGATCAGTGACAGGGTCAGAGCAAATTTAGTTTTAAGACCTGTTGCTTGTTTGTATGTTCCTCGAGCTACAGCAATTAAACACATGGAAAGGGCAGAGCATGACGAATTTTCCTGTAAACAAGGGCGCATTTGCTGTCTTAATTGGGACAGTTTTTGGTATTCTGAGTGTGGCCATGTACTAGTGAGGGTTGGAAATTAGAAAGATGTTATCTGCAGAAATTTCGTCCCATCTGTACTCAATGTTGAAAGGTGTATCCTGATTTGTATATCATATCAACAAGATGTTGATTCTCACCATGTGATTGTTTCAAAGATTCAGAGGGTATTTTGTATGTGCGACCAAGGGTTGAACCTAAAGAAATTGTTTGGTTTCAGTTTTCTGAATTCGGTTTACTTGTGGAAACTGAATGTTGCTCAATAGCAAATGCCAAATCTGTGACTGGTGGCTGGGGTGCGCGTTATTGATTAGACGTTTTCACTGCTGTGAGGCTGCATCTTCTGAACATATAGATGATTCTATGAATGGATCATAAGTATATGCTGGTAAAAGACAAATGAACATATCGAACTGCATGAAACATGAAACAGATAAACCAACGACATCAAAACTCAAATAGAGCCTAGAACTGACATGTAGCCTGGAACCTGAACATGAGGTGTTTCATTTTGCTCACCTCGCTGCGTCGGTCGTGGACGGGTTCTCGACGCCGTTGATGCGGTGAAGGCAGAGATCACCTAGAGCGGCGGCGGCGCGTCGAGCTCCGGGCGGCGGCTATGGTGGCGCAAGGGCTAGGGCTAGGGATCAGAGCGGCTCCTTTAGTGTTCAAATGGAGCGTCGCCGTGCTCTGGGCCTTCTCTTTACAGGCGCGGGTGTGGGCAACCTCGGGGGGTGGGGGCGGGGGAGGAGCGGGGGTGTGGAGATGGGGCGGCGCTGGATTCACCCGGTTGATGCGGCGCGGCGAGGAAGGAGGAGCCATATTAATTCACGCTTTGACCGGGCCTAGCGGACTGCGTGCGCACGCGCTGAAGCCTCGAGGAGGGGAAGCAGGCCGCAGATGGGCCAAAGCGGGGTGCCAGCCCATTGCGAGGTCGTGACCAAACAAAGCCACAGCAGTCCGCGTCCTATGTTTAGTCCCACCTCGCTTGCATACTAACGAAGAATACAAGTTAAAAGTACTGGCGAAGTTACACCTCACGAACTTCTATACTACACTACATGTTCTCGAGTTATTGTCACCTAGGCTGGCATGGTTTAGGCCCCATTTGTCGTTGAGCGTGGGCTATCTGCTTTGTTGGCCTGATGTAACAAATTTTTTTTTCCAAGCCACTTATTTCAAAACTGAAATATTTGCCATATTTTTTTGCCATACCACTTATTTTAAAGTTGAATACTTTTTAAATCTATCACTAGGGAGGCTATGAACATTCATATCCAAATCTATGTAATGTATTAATTTTTCACCCTCTCCAGTCTTTTCCAAATCGATGATCCATACTAATGGTTATGTCCATTGGTTCACTGTTGCTTTTCGTCATCCATAGTCTATACTAAATGTTAGGGCCATTGGTTCACTGTTGCTAGACATGAGAATGACCGGTTCACTTCCTTTCATGTGCACGGCACATGACAGTGGCAGCATGTTAGGGCTACTGGTTCATCACTATGCCGAGATATGAGACCAATCGATCGCTTCCTATCATGTTTGGTACATAAGAGTGACCGGTTAACTTCGACTCATGTTAGCCCTATCAAACCCCTCATTGGACGAGCCGCGAGCGTGTACGTTCGGTACCTATCGTGCTAGGAGTACTAGTCCACCCAGATGACACGTGAGAGTGATCCGTTGGATTAGTTCCAATCATGTTGGGGCTAGTGGTTGACTATTGCGAGACATGAGAATGAACAGTTCACTTCCTTTCATGTGAGGTGCCAGATTGGAGGCGCACGACACATGACAGTGGCAGCATGTTAGGGCCAGTGGTTCATCACTATGCCGAGATATGAGACCAACAGTTCACTTCCTATCATGTTAGGTACGTAAGAGTGACCGGTTAACGTCGACTCATGTTAGCCCTATCAAACCACTAATTGGACGAGCCGCGAGCGTGTACGTTCGGTACCTATCGTGCTAGGAGTACTAGTCCACCCAGATGACACGTGAGAGTGATCCGTTGGATTAGTTCCAATCATGTTGGGGCTAGTGGTTGACTATTGCGAGACATGAGAATGAACGGTTCACTTCCTTTCATGTGAGGTGCCAGATTGGGGGCGCACGACACATGACAGTGGCAGCATGTTAGGGCCAGTGGTTCATCACTATGCCGAGATATGAGACCAATCGATCGCTTCCTATCATGTTAGGTACGTAAGAGTGACCGGTTAACTTCGACTCATGTTAGCCCTATCAAACCCCTCATTGGACGAGCCGCGAGCGTGTACGTTCGGTACCTATCGTGCTAGGAGTACTGTCCACCCAGATGACACGTGAGAGTGATCCGTTGGATTAGTTCCAATCATGTTGGGGCTAGTGGTTAACTATTGCGAGACATGAGAATGAACAGTTCACTTACTTTCATGTGAGGTGCCAGATTGGGGGCGCATGACACATGACAGTGGCAGCATGTTAGGGCCAGTGGTTCATCACTATGCCGAGATATGAGACCAACAGTTCACTTCCTATCATGTTAGGTACGTAAGAGTGACCGGTTAACGTCGACTCATGTTAGCCCTATCAAACCACTAATTGGACGAGCCGCGAGCGTGTACGTTCGGTACCTATCGTGCTAGGAGTACTAGTCCACCCAGATGACACGTGAGAGTGATCCGTTGGATTAGTTCCAATCATGTTGGGGCTAGTGGTTGACTATTGCGAGACATGAGAATGAACGGTTCACTTCCTTTCATGTGAGGTGCCAGATTGGGGGCGCACGACACATGACAGTGGCAGCATGTTAGGGCCAGTGGTTCATCACTATGCCGAGATATGAGACCAATCGATCGCTTCCTATCATGTTAGGTACGTAAGAGTGACCGGTTAACTTCGACTCATGTTAGCCCTATCAAACCCCTCATTGGACGAGCCGCGAGCGTGTACGTTCGGTACCTATCGTGCTAGGAGTACTGTCCGCCCAGATGACACGTGAGAGTGATCCGTTGGATTAGTTCCAATCATGTTGGGGCTAGTGGTTAACTATTGCGAGACATGAGAATGAACAGTTCACTTACTTTCATGTGAGGTGCCAGATTGGGGGCGCATGACACATGACAGTGGCAGCATGTTAGGGCCAGTGGTTCATCACTATGCTGAGATATGAGACCAATCGATCGCTTCCTATCATGTTAGGTACGTAAGAGTGACCGGTTAACTTCGACTCATGTTAGCCCTATCAAACCACTCATTGGACGAGCCGCGAGAGTGTAGGTTCAATTGCGGCTAGGAGTACTAGTCATTACCGATGACACGTGAGATTGATCGATTCACTTTTTTTCACGTTAGCCCTATGACTCCAAAGAGACGAACGTAATTTAGTTCGTAACTACTACATGACCACAAATTTTTTTTTGGAAATATACTACATGCATGAACGATGAATGTATTTTGTTTTCTTGTTAAATAGTGGCAAATTTATAAAATGCAGAAAAACCAAAACTCAAGGCGTGCTGGATGTCTTGCGGGCTGACCAACAGGAGGGCCGCGACCCGCTCGTGCCCACGCTGGGCCTCTTCTCTCGCGGGCTTACATGGCCCAGTATGCTCCTACAAAAAAACTTGTGCCTTCCTTAATTCTAGGATCGCAGCTGCGATCAAAATAGCAAACTCGTCTGGCGCCCTATACAAAAAAATTAAAAAAGTTCCTGCCTCCTAAATTATAGGATCAGAAAAACCTCCCTGCGCCTGCGGCCCGATTAAAAAACAAAAAAACCTCCTGTGCCGCCTAAATTATAGGATCGAATGCCTCCTTCCTGATTTACACGATCTCTCCATTCCTGCAGTTGGAGATCCAAAAACCTCCTATTGCTTTCTCTACAATCCAGCAGTTGGAGATCAACCCCGGACTGCCATCATGGCGACGGCAGGAGGAGGCGAGCCCAGTACTCCGATCAACATGGCTACAGGTAAATGGTACATCCACATCCTCTTTCAGTTCAATGGTACATCCTCGTTGCACTGGACTTGGTCGCCGCTGTGGTCTCCCCGTTGCCGGCCACCACGCCGCCCATCTGCTTGCCCGCCACCCCCACCGGGTCCTCGAGGTGCTTGTGCAGCAGCGCGGCAGCGGCACTCGTCCTCCGCATCCGCCTCCTCCCCGTGCTGTTCCAGTAAACAGAAGAAGAATCCCACAATAGTAATCGTGCACAAATCCTGAAGTGAAGGAATCAAATGAAATTACCACACTGCTACACTACGAGCTAATCACACCTTTAATAAACATACACAATCAAGAAAGATCAGTTTATTCATTCAGATGAAACTATTGTAATTACCATATCGAATAACTGTTGAGCCATGAAGAATTACACTTGTTGCACTTGCGGAAAACTGAACAGTGCACTAGGGATTGTCCCGGTCAGACCATTATTATCCATGAATCTATATATCCATCAATAGCACAAACATTGCTTAGGTCCCTGGTCGGACAAAGAAATAGAAATCCTTAATGCCAGAAAAGAATCATCAACCTGAACCTTGACATCTATGTCTTACACTTAAGTAAGCTGAGTTTGCATTAATGAGATCTGGTACTTACATGTTTTTCTAGTGTTGGGACAAGCCCGAGAGATTCTGGGATTTGGCCAGACAGCTGATTAGCTGTCAAGTCCAATAAGAAAATATTTGATAGATGACCGAGTGTTGCTGGAATTCCACCAGTGAAATTATTTGAGTTTGAACCCCTGCATGAGAACAATTAGTTAGTATTGAATTTAGTTTTATGTACAGATCAAAAATGACCGTTAGGATTTCCATCCAAGCTGGAGGGAATCCTTACAGGAGGGTGACCTAGCTTAGGTTTACTATCTCTTTCGGAATATTACCAGTGAAGCTTTTTCCACTTTTTTTTTGTACTTCACCAGATTACAGTTGCATCACTCATTATTAATCAGCACAGTACATTTGATGCAGGTGGCGATCATAGCAGTAGTACTAAAAACAAGAGCTCATCTTGGCGTTTACAATGCTCAACTACAAGATTTGCAAAAGCCGTAGAAAGAGTAAAAGAATCCCAACCACACATTGATGCTATTAAGAATATGGGATTCGGGGGGCTGCTTCATATGCCAATGACAAGTATCAGGAAATGCATGCTATCTATGACTTACACTTAAGTAAGCTGAGTTTGCATTAATGAGATCTGGTACTTACATGTTTTTCTAGTGTTGGGACAAGCCCGAGAGATTCTGGGATTTGGCCAGACAGCTGATTAGCTGTCAAGTCCAATAAGAAAATATTTGATAGATGACCGAGTGTTGCTGGAATTCCACCAGTGAAATTATTTGAGTTTGAACCCCTGCATGAGAACAATTAGTTAGTATTGAATTTAGTTTTATGTACAGATCAAAAATGACCGTTAGGATTTCCATCCAAGCTGGAGGGAATCCTTACAGGAGGGTGACCTAGCTTAGGTTTACTATCTCTTTCGGAATATTACCAGTGAAGCTTTTTCCACTTTTTTTTTTGTACTTCACCAGATTACAGTTGCATCACTCATTATTAATCAGCATAGTACATTTGATGCAGGTGGCGATCATAGCAGTAGTACTAAAAACAAGAGCTCATCTTGGCGTTTACAATGCTCAACTACAAGATTTGCAAAAGCCGTAGAAAGAGTAAAAGAATCCCAACCACACATTGATGCTATTAAGAATATGGGATTCGGGGGGCTGCTTCATATGCCAATGACAAGTATCAGGAAATGCATGCTACAGGACCTTACAGACACATACGAAGTCAGCAACCGTAGTTTCAATTTATGTGGTCAAGATATTACTCTTTATTCACAGGATGTGAGCAATATAATGGGACTCCGGATTGAAGGTTTGGATGTACAGAAATATGTAAAACAAACAGCGAAAAGTGAGGAAGAAACTGTGAAAACTGATTTCTTTAAGAGGTATGCCGATGCAAAAGGGAAGCTCGAGCTAAAAGGGCTGGAACAAATGCTTGATAAAACAAAACCTGTGGATGATGACTTTAGAAGAGCATTTGTGTTGTTCACAATAGGTGTCGTTCTAGCATCAACAACAGCGACCTATGTTGATTGGAGTTATATAGAAGTTGTTCGAGATGTATCTAAAATTCAGAGTTTCAATTGGGGCCAATTCACTCTGAACCATTTATTCCACTCATTGAATACTTACAAGACACTTGACAAAGTCACCCTACAGGGCAATTTGGCTCTGTTACAGGTCAGTTCTATATGGGACAACCAACACCTATAAATATTGTCTATTTTCAATCTTACTTATTTTCTTCGTTTTGTCTATAGTTTTGGTACTGGGAGCGTGTTATTTCGGCCAGCGAATATGGGGTCGACTACAACACAAAAAATACAATCCAACCACCAGTGATGGCGTTCTGGTGTGATGAGGCAAATGCGATTGCTCGAACGAATGCCTTCACCAAGGAGGGGACAAATGGAGCATATGTAAGTTTTAAAACATAGCATCAATAAGATTGTTGTTCTTACCCGCACAATATAACTGTCTTAATTGTTTGCAGCTTATGTTGCCCCCTTTTTGTGACACCACCCAACAAAAAAAAGAAGCAATAGAAGCAACAATGTCACAAGCGCCAGAACCAACATGTGTACCCGAGGGGTACAAGACAAATTCAACAGTACACGAGCAGGATCTAAGCAACCAACAAGTTAGTATGCCATCTATTTATGTGCCCTAGCCCATTTGTGAGCCTAATGCATTATTCGTGATTATACAGATTCAAAGCCTTGAAAATTGCATAAATGATGCCAAAACGGACCTTGCACTGGAAGTGGAGAAGAAACTATGTGATATGGAACACAAACTTAATTTACAAATGATATCACAAAAGGAGGAGTTTAATAAATTTAAAAGAGACAGAAGCCTGGAAGACAGGGTGAGGAGGATAGAAGCTGATAATGCACAAATGAGAATGGAGTTCAAGGTAACCAACGTGAGATTACTCATTTTAGCTACCCATCAATGATTCATTCTCTAACAAATTATCAACAAACAGGAAATCCGACAGCTACTGCAGCTTCTTCTTGACCATTCTACTGCTAAAACTACACATGTTCAGGCACATATGCCTTCATATGCACAAGGGAAGGCACCTATGCCTTCATCTGCACAAGTTCGGCCACCTATGCCTCCATCTGTACGTTTTCAGGTATTGCATCTTCACAAGTTCACTTATCATTAGTTCATGTCTGATGCTAGAATGTATACTTTAGAATTTAACAAAACCAATCTAATGCTAAAACTACACATGTTCAGCCACGTATGCCTTCATCTGCACAATGTCAGGCACCTATGCCTTCATCTGCACAAGTTCGGACACCTATGCCTCCATCTGTGCATTCTCAGGTATTGCATCTTCACAAGTACAGCTATCATTAATTCATGTCTGATGCTAGAATGGATACTTTTGAATTTAACAAAAAAAACACCAATTGCAGGAACCAGCAAAAAATAGTTTCCACCAGGCGCGGGAAAAAATAATTGCTGAATCAGGCACTACAAGAAATGGTACGATGGAAAAGGCCATGCAGCAGCAAGGCGACCCCTCTACAGCACATATCAAACCAAGGAAGCCTATTGTGGACACCGATTACTATGGAGGAACAATTGACACAGTCGCTGCCCTCTTCATACGGAACAGTTACGAATACGCTACGGTTGTTGACATCGATGGCCATTTTCTTACGGCAGTTCAGCTACGCGGAAATGTCACAGAGGGCGGCTACATAGCAGATGAGGTCATATCATTTCAGATCCATGTGGTCAGTACAAACATGCACACACCTACTATGTACTTATTACTGAACCCTTTGCAGGTAATAAATGCCTTTGTTCATTTGAGCAATGTGGAGACAGATGCAGCATCTTATATAACAACGTTCGAAGCCCGCAAGTTGGCTGACAGTAATCTGGGTGCACGGGACGGTTTCATGAAGAAAATTGCCGACAAATGCAAAGGAAGGCATTTGGTACGTAATACTGATTTTTGGTAATCTTGCATCTTTGGATTCAGCCATGCATTCAATAGTTTTCAATTATTTTGTCCAGGTCTTTGTGCCAATGCATGTTAACGAGAACCACTGGGCTCTCCTAGTTCTCAATTTCAAAAAGAAAGAGGTACAAATACTTGACTCCCTAGGTGGACGACACAAAAAGGTAGAGAAGGCATTGGTAAGTACATATCATCTGCATATCATGTACCAGCTATTGTTTATTCAACTACAATTACAGATTGATCTAAATTCACATGTATCTCACCATCCACTAGGTCGAAGGCATACAGAAATGCATCGACTATTGTGTCGACAACGACTTGGTTCAATTTGAAACCCCAATTAACTTGCACAAGTGGGAAACAGTTCCCTATCATCATAGCATACCGAAGCAAGAAGATGGGTACTTACTCTTTTTCCTTTGTATATTAATGATGTACTCTAATTACTTATGTTTTTGTTATGTTGCAGTGAATCATGCGGGGCATTTATAATAAAATACATGCTGGCATGGGACGGAGAAAAAATGGCTGATGATTTCACAAATGTGAGTATTACAATTTTTGTGAATTACATATATGGCTGAAGATTTCACAAAAACTTCTGTGTGACGTGCGCTACTTTCGCTTGGATAGGCACAAATGCAAAGTTTTAAATACAGAATATGCGCGAGGCTGCTTCATTCTGACAAAAACCTGAGACACAGGCACTCATATGATAAACCTATCACGGTATGTGCTTGTACTGCATATTAGAAATTTAGAATCATTCAATTGGGACAATTTGTTCGGCAGTGCATGAATTAATCGGGTCTAACATTTTTTGTTTGATGATACTTAGAAGGAACAATACTATGCGGAGAACCCGGAGGAACAATCAGGGCACGAGGAGGATGAAGAAGATGCAGACGATGTGCAAATGATATCACCATTGACGAGCACTCCAACAACCACGTTGGCAAGCACGAAATTAGCTCCAGCACCCTCTGCGCTCAGCAAGAAAGGAACCACAGGAAAGAAAGGAACACGAGTGCAAGAAAATAGAAGAGAAGAAAATACAGCCGAGGGATCTACAAAAAGGAAAAGAGGACGACCCCCAAAAAAGAATGTGGAGAAAGCTCCTGGTAACACTAAATCTGTGCTGGAGGAATTCAGCACCGAAAATATTGCTAAACGAGCGAAAATGACCAAAACTCCTCTTGGCGCTTTGGATAGCACCGAATCTGTGAATAAACGAGTGCGACGTGCAGGGCCATATGATGGTAGCCCTTGGGGTAAATAATTGTATAGCAGTAACCACAAGGTGGATAGTATGTTCATTCATCGAATTTTTATAGTACAAAGAGTTCAACATACCTTGTACTCTATAAATTCTGTATAGGACACTTTCATAGTAACTACGAACTTTAACAGCTTTTTTATCAAGGAGGTAGGCTTGCACGTAGCAATACACAAAGCATGGATGCAGAAAACTAGGGACTATATTGGGGTATAGCCATAAAAATAGTCGGCTTGGTGGATAGTACTAGACTAGATCTTTACCAGGCATCAATATCAATTTCATCATCCAAATCATCGATATCACTGACACTGGATTACCACCGTACGAAATCACAAACAATGAGCTGATTTTTGCAAACTGTAGAAGTGCCATTGTCAACTAAAAGTAGATACTTTTTTAAGTTCAATCTTTTCTTACCTGAGACGGCAGGGCAAGGGAAGGAGGTGAGGAGTCTGTTGCCGTAGACGCTGACATCGCCGTGAGGCGGCGCGCCGGTGGCAGGAAGGACCGGAGCGGGGAGGCGGCGGCGGCCACCACAGCAGGCGACGACGAGGGCAGGACGGCCACTGCGGCACGTGATGAGGAGGGCACGTGATGAGGAGGGCAGCATCGTCACCACGGACCGTTGCTTCTGTGGACGAGCGCACCTCACCACCCGCACCCTACCGGTAGCGGGGACGGCCGCCGCCGCTGCGACCGGGAGCGCAGTCGCTGTCGCGGCCTCCATGTGCTCGGTTGGGGAGCTGAGGGCTGGTGAGAAGGGGTCGGGCCCGAATGTCGCCGGAGGCCTGGAGTAGTGCTCCCCGCCGTCTCTCCCTCCGCTCTGGCAGGACCCGAGGGCTGGAGCTAGCGAATCCGGCGGTGGCAACGGAAATCGCCCTAAAGGCGCCGCAACGAACAAGACGCTTGGAGAGTGGCCTTGCTTGTCCTAGTGTCCTGCGAGCACACGAGCTGAACCTAGGACGAGTGGGCCGCGGCTGGGCCATGGCGACGCGTTGGCCCATCGTGAGGACGTGGCCAAACTAAGCCACACCACTACAGACTACGCGGTTTAGTCCCACCTCGCTTTCATAGTAACTACAAACACAACTTAAAAGCGGAGACGAAGCAGCCGCTCTTGAATTTCTATACTGCGCTACCTGCTCTCAAACACTTGCTGATTGGGCCTAAGCTTGTGCGGCCTGGTCGGTGCTCCCTGAAGGGGTCGAGCCTGACCTAGCTGCTATGGCTCTATGGCCCATGGCAAAACTTTTTTTGCCAAACCATTTATTTTAAAATTGAACTATTTGCCATAATTTATTTTTTGCCAAACCATTCGTTTCGAAAATTGAATTATTTGCCATAATGTATTGTTTGTCAAACCATTTATTTTGAAATTGAATTATTTTAAAATCTACCACTACGGCGGCTATTGGTTCACCATTGCTTTTCCTCTTCCATAATCCCCATAATCCATACTAATTGTTAGGCCTATTGGTTGACTGTTGTGAGATGATCAGTTCACTTCCGTTCAAGTTAGAGCTATCAGACTGCGAGCGTGTACGTTGAGTTGCTATCATGATACGAGTACTACTCTAAAAATGGCAACGGGCATAAAATATTTGCGTCCCGCGGATAGGAAACCCGATGGGCACGGATATGGGTTTCAATTTGTGCCCACGGGCACGCACATGGACGTGATTCTAAACCTGATACATATTTGCTCATGGGTATGAAAAAATGATATCCACACCAACAAAACCGCTAGACCCGCACCAATGAGTCTTGTATGGTTGTATTTCTTTTATTTGTGTTAATTTGTGATGACTTGATATACACTAGTGTAGACTTTTGATGACTCTTGAGCAAGTACCTGCGAGGATTTTACCCGTTGCCACTCGGACGACACATGAGAGTAGCGGGTTAGTTCTTATAATGTTAGGACTAGGAAAAATACAACATGCACGAACAGGGGACATTTTTTTGGTTAAATAATGCCAAATAAAAAAAATCATATGAGCAGGGCCACAACCCCCTAATGCCCACGATGGGCCTCCTGACTCGTGGACTTAAATGGGCTGGAGATCGCTGCATTGGCTTGATGGAGGATGCCGCCGTGCATGCTGCTCTCCAGGATTGCCGGCGCCAATCACCCAACTGTCACGCCCTCCCTATCCCAATCAAAAAAAGGAAAACACCTCCTCTACCTCCTAAATTATAGGATCTTATTCCTCTTTCTTGATTTAGGATGCTTATAAACCTCCTCCATCTCCTCGGTCTCTCTACGAACGTCGCTGCTACTACTCCTCCACCGCCGGCCGACGAGATGACTAAGAGAGGAAAAGCCGTCGGGTTGCAGTCCTTGGCCGGGACAAAGGAGGCATCTCCGTCTGCTGCAAAGACCGGCGTCGAGAATCCCAAAGCCCTCGTGAGCGATGACGACGACAAGATGCGCAAGATTTGCTACTACGGCTGCGTCAATAATCACGGTTTGTCTATCTGCGTCTGCCCCACAGATTCGAGCTCCGATGCACCCGTACGTGCTCCTTTACTCCATGCATCCCTTAATCTATCGTTCTCATCTTCTGTTAGGTTGAGCAATTGCTAATTGCTAACTTCACATTCACAGTCAACTGAACGTCGGGGGAGTCGGGAACCAGTCACGAAGAAGAAGCACTCTCCCCGTCCCCGATCCAATCCATACTCTCTCCGTCCCCGATCCAATCCATTAAACAACATCAGGGCCGTCAAGAAGCCGTCCTCCTCTGCCGCAAAGGAGGAGCTCCCTGTACGATCCAAGGCATACATGAAGGGTTTGTGCCGCTACTGCTTCCACCCAATGATGCGCACATGCGTGAACGGATGTACGCCCGATGTTTCGAGCTCCGACGACGACGTGTCAAGCTATAAGGTATCGTCTTTTCTTTTTATTTATCACAAGTTATCTTCTTGCACGGTATATTTTACTGCCCTAGTTTTCCAATAGTTTTTTTTGATGAATTTCAAATAAACCTGAATTATTTTGTTTGTTTGTCCGTTGTGTTTTGAGATCTGGACTGTACGTACATTCATGAACTTTTATCTTCCACAGTCACCCCTTAAACCGGAGATCCAGGAGCTTCAAGTGAAGATAAATGCCATGAATAGGATCATCGAGGACCTCCAAAAGAATATGGACGCCATGTCTGCGCTGATCCAGGATCTCACAAAGAAGACTTAAAAGCCATGCCAAGTTTAATTTCAGTTAATTTCTATGTTGTCGCCATGTCTGCCACAATCAGCATGTTCTTTATTATTCCTAGAAAAACATAGCGTTTATTATTCCTAGAAAAACACAGAGTTGTATTTGATTTGTCAACATGCAAATTCAGCCATTAAGTCCATGGCTCAAGTCAAAACAGCCACTGAGGACTTACTCCTTTGTACTTTCTTTTTTTTAAAAAAGAGGCGAACCTGACAATCAACATGTGCAGCATTTGTCGGCTATCATCGCCCAAATCCTGCACACAACTATATGGATATCACTAATTTCAGTTGTCAGATAATCTCTTACAGACAAAACACAAAAAAAATCATACTATAAATCTCTTAGCCACTAAAACCACAGAATCTTTGCACACCGCATCTGATGATCCTCTCTCAGGATAGACATCGTAATAAATTTCAGAGCATGGTCCACAGAGTCCGGTTGCGCCGCTAGTCCAAAAGTTATCTTCTGCACCCATCCTCTTTATCCGCTCCTTTGGTACACCAACCTTCATAAAAGAACAAATATAGAATCTATCACTCATATAAGAAAGGGAACAAATATCTTTCCCAGGTCCAGCATCTCCAGTGTTACAAAATATAGCCCTTGCATCTCCTGAACAGAGTATGCATGCTTTGACAGTTAAAGATGATTAATGAATCATAAGAATATCTCTACTCCTACTTCTACTACAGTCCAGTATATTGAAAACTAAAGTCATCAGACAATAAGCCTTCACCAGCAAGCTCGAGTATATTGAAAACTAGACAGAACTGTGATTTGTAGATCTTATCACACGCTCGACTGGACTGAAAACTTTGGAATGAATGAACAACCATCACATAACTTTCATTTGGGATCAATGAGATCAAATATCAGGAAAAAAAGTTTCAAGCATTAAAACTAGAAACCTGACAAAACTAATTCCACCAAATAAAGGAAAACATTGAATGTGCCTCGCGTTTGAAGTTGCAGCTCAACAGGCTGTGGGTTGTTTTTGTTTGTAAACATGTCTCAAATGCTACTAGGGCAGACAGCAACGTTGTCATCACAGCAGCATTGCAGCCAGTGAGTTGAGCAACACCATATCGATTGTCTATTTCTTACCCAGGGAACACGTGGAGCTTGGAATGGAAGAAAATTGTAAATCAGCATGTAGGTGAACTTGTTATAACACATAAGATTGTCTATTTCTTACCCAGGGAACTTGTTATTGAGCTTTTGCAGTGCAGGAGGTGATGCAACAGCAGATACCTGAATTGGGGGAGGCGTTAGAGATTGATAAAATGGTTAAGTAACAGAAGCATATGGAGGTTTTGAAGAACTTACAACTTTAATCTGCTTGCTGGTAACTCCGCGCTCAATTAACAAGTCAATAGCAGCAACCATTGTCCCACCTAAAGAAACAAATGTAACCATGATTCTTAGAGATTTATACAGCAATAGTCTAGAATTTTTATTTCTACTCCTTTCATATCTAGAAAAGAAAAGCAATTTATCATATATCACAACTTGTTTAGCACCATGTTGTTCAACCACTAACAACAGTTTTTTTGTGCATAATGCTGGTTACGTACAGGAACTTATTTTTAATTTTCGTTTTGGGAAATTGGTATGTTCAATTTAAGAGCCTTAGGCAGAACACAAATTGTTTATGCAGAGCTAAATGTTTACCAGTGGCCAGCATTGGGTCAATAACTAGTACACGAGTCCCCTCTGGAATCTTGTCTGGCAGGCTGGATTGAAAGAAGAAAAAGAAAGAAATGTTAGGGGTGCTCTAATTAGTGTAGGCATTTAACTATTTATGAAATTTTACAGTGCTGAACAGATCAGCACAATAAAGTGATATTAGTTAACACAAAGAATGGTAGATGTTATAATGAATAACTACCACGTATTATAATTTTAATCAAGATAGCAATGGAACCCTTGTGTGCTAATATCTGCATTCCGTACTATTTTACACAGAGAGGGATTTACTTGGATAGAAAAAAAAACTTGCATTTGCAATATTTTATTCTTCAATAGTTCTGTAGGGTCTCATGATCCAAGAGTGACAATTAAAGCAATTGCATAAACTAAGGGTGTGTTTAGATGGGGTGAGTTGGGGTGAAAAGTTACTGTAGCACTTTTCGTTGTTATTTGGTAAAATTTGTCCAATCATGGATTAATTAGACTCAAAAGATTCGTCTCGAACTTTACAGACAAACTATGTAATTAGTTTGTTTTTTTACCTACATTGACTTTTCACTTTTCATGGTAAAAAAAAAACTTTACGCTTTTGACTTTTCATGGTTTCAAGGTGCAACTTTGACCACTACTTTCTATTAGAATATACTTACAGATTCTAATATTTTTTGTGAGATTATGGAAGTACTTGTAAGAATGCCCACAGATTTTTATGTTTTCAAACCAAATATTTTAGAAGTTATTGACAGTCCAAGTTTCAAATGATTGGATCTTGGACAAAGCATCAAGCATTTGTGACCAAACGGAGCACAAAACATTGTGTGAGAAAATAAAGTAGAGCTTGCAGAAAGAAAACATACTTGTTCAGGTATATTGAAGGTTGAAGTGTTTCTTCATCCCTACGGAGGCCTTCATTTTTCAATGAAATAGAATGGATAAGAATTGCTCATAGCTTTCGAGATGAATACTGGTTTGTGTAAGTAATTAAAATAGAGCCACTAAAATATTGTATTTACAGAGCATGTAAATAGTTCAGGCAATCTTCTTTGTTTATTTAATATTTTTACAAATGCATTATTAGCAAGCAGAATAATAGTGCGATGTGATGGTTAAGTACAGAATATATGGATATTAGTCTGCAAATTTCCAACTTTATTCATCTGAAATTTTTCTATGTAATTTTTCGAGCAAACAATGATGAAATAATTCATATCCATGCCCCTTATCATACTGCCACCACAAAAATTCTATCCAACAACTGCACATGACTGACAGAGATGATGACGAGCTAAGACTACCTAGAATAACAGCCCACACTGTTGTATTGCACACAGATCACAAACTAGCTAAAATCCATCAATTTCATCATCCAAATCATCGATATCACTGACACTAGATGACCACCGTACGAAATCACAAGCAATGACCTGATTTTTGCAACTGTAGCAGTGCCATTGTCACCTAAAAGTAGATACATTTTAAGTTCAATCTTTTCTTACCTGAGACGACAGTGCAAGGGAAGGAGGTGAGGAGGGCGTTGCAGTAGACGCCAGCGGGCTTGTCGATGATGGCGAGCCACTCGTCCTCGAACACGATGTCCGCAAAGGCGATGGCCGCGGAGCGCGTGGAGGCGGTCATGGCGCGCCGGAGCTCCACGTCTTTGGAGGCGGCCGGGTAGGGCAGGGACACCGGGGAAGGACACTCTCCGCTCGATTGCGCCGTTGACGTACACGCTGACATCGCCGTGAGGCGGCGCACCGGTGGCAGGAAGGAGCGGAGCGGGGAGGCGGCGGCGGCCACCGCGGCAGGCGACGACGAGGGCAGGACGGCCACCGCGGCACGTGACGAGGAGGGCAGGGTGGGCACCGGCTTGCCGAGCCCGCCTCCAGCTTCGTCACCACGGACCGCCGCTTCTGTGGATGAGCGCACTTCGCCACCTGCACCCTACCGGTAGCGGGGACGGCCGCCGCCGCTGCGACCGGGAGCTAGAGCTAGCGAATCCGACGGAGGCGGGGAGGGAGCTGCAGGAAGGGCTGTGGCAGCGGGTGGCCGCAGCACGGGACGGTGGCAGTGACGACACGGGGCTGGGCGACGCCTACTGCAAGACGCCAGCCGGGAGGGAGGAGCAGGAGGGGCTGCGGCGGCGGGTGGCCACGGCACAGGACGGGCGACGGGGCGGGGATCAGGGGCCTCTCATGAACCCTAAATCTAAAATGTTTATCTAACTTTATTAATTCAATTATTCATCCCAACTATACTATTTCTTTTGCAATTATGCATTTACCCTTTTATCCTTTGTTAAAAAAGAGAACTACGAAAAAGGAATTACCACTCCTCTATTTGGGCGTCCTAATCCACTTAATTTCGGAGGCGATGGGAGGCGATGGAAGCATGAGGGCCCACCAGCCATAGACACATCAATCGGTTCTCATCTCCTTACTCCCCATCGGTTCTCATCGCCTCTCATGTTCTGGGCCCACCGATCATAGACACGCCAATCGGTTCCCATCGCCTCTCCAACCATTGTAAAAATTCTCTTTTTTTATTAATAGTTTTGTTTCTTGGTTTGATTGTGTGGGTTCTTTCTCAGATTTCTTTCTTACCAATCCAATCACCTGTGCAATTTTCTGCCGATGCTAAATTAAGATAGTCCTCAGTTTTTTTTTGAGATCTAGTACTTAATAAAACCATGGCCCACGTCACTCAGTTGTCCAATGACTTGAACCTCTTCTAAATTTAACTTTTCAGCTATCTTGTACCATCGATTAAGCATTCATAAGCGCCTTTTTTGCACTAAACCATAGACGGATCCATAAGAATATTTTTGTTGGAGTCTGCTGCCTCAAGCAAACACTCACCAACCCTTTCACGGCGCCAACATCCATTGATGCTTCAAGTCTTCCCAAATAAACCGTAGATCCATCACCTGGTGATGTGCTGATCTCGTGTATGCTGCCCATGTCATTCTATGCACTGTTTTCTGGACTGGTGTGACCGCATTTGTTTTTTTCTTTTGACACCTTATTGCGAAGAAAAAAGAAAATCCAAACTATGTCCGTTGCGTGGCTTGCAAGCTTCTTACTGCCGCCGGCCGGGAGGGCCTAGCCTCCACCGCCTTCCGTGTCTAGCACCATTGCGTGCAACTGCCGCTCCAGACCGGACCGGCCATAAAATATGCTCGGGCACCTCGTCTCTGCGGAGCCCATTGCGGTGACGACCGGATCTGTTGTCTTGTTGTTCTCGTTTTGATGATGCTTCATCATGGCGAAGAACAGGATGAAAACCATTCTTGTTGGTACAGCAAGATTGCAGTACGTCGTCTTCCACGGCGGCAAGGGAAGCGTTGCTGCTGTTCTTGGAAGGCTTGGATCGGCGTAGGAGCTGGCGGTCTCCATTCTCCTTTCCTTGTTCTTCGACTTCATCGTTGGCGTATGTTCTTGTGGCCGATTAACAGTTGGGCAAAGCAAGGTGCTGAGAACGTGTCAGAATTAGAGAGCGAGAGACAACGAGGGATGCAAATGATTCTCTATCATTCCATTGACACAGTGACGTAAATATATATACAGGAGCCCAAATATACAGTTACAAGTATTAGAGAGAGTGAAAAAACATCATTTAGGGTGTGTTTGGTTTGAGGACAAGAGTAGATGGGACATGGCCATCCATGGATTTGTGGATATGGATATCCACGCTGTCTGTTTGATTGGATGGATATGACGAGCCAATTTTCTGTTTGGTTGGATGGATATCTGTTGAATAGAACAAGCTATTTTTCTATTTGGTTAGATGGACAAACATGGAGAAGGCAGCTACACTCACCACCTACCAAAACTGGTGATGTTACCCCTTGCAACATGCACAATAGCTTCAACATATATACATGGTTACTAAATTGTTTATGTAAAAAAAGAAAGAAAAGAATTTCCAAAAGAAAACAAAAAAAGAGAAAAAGAAAAAACAGCCGCACCGCACAAATTTCACGCATGCTACAGGAACCCAGCACACACACACAACACCACACACGGAAACCCGAGGCACGGACGACCTTATCATCTCCCTTGCGTCGCCTCCGGTCGCTCATCCTCTCCCTCGCACCTCCTCTGGAAGCACCAGTGCTGGTCCTCGCTCCTTCGGTCCCTGCTTCCTTTCTCTCCGATGCAGCTCTGCTCGTGCTCCTCACCTACATGCTCTGCCGAGTGGGCACCAACGGGGAAGAGATGACCGACAACTGCAGGGC
This sequence comes from Saccharum spontaneum, assembly GCA_022457205.1. Lineage (NCBI taxonomy): Eukaryota > Viridiplantae > Streptophyta > Magnoliopsida > Poales > Poaceae > Saccharum > Saccharum spontaneum. The sequence continues at coordinate 59,505,246 of CM039598.1, forward strand.
AAGGCGAGCGGTGCCGCCATGGCTCGAGACGAGGAGTAGGGAGAGATTGGAGCCATCAGGAAGAAGAGCGGTGACAACCGGGAGGTGAGGACATTCTCCGTGCACGCTCCAACCTCTCTTCCCACGCGCTCGCGACCAGCCGTGGACAAGCTTATCCGCCACATTTTCAGGGGCAGCTGTATTCAGCATCTTGAGGGAATATTCCCCAAAGTGGATATTCATAGCCATCGTATCCATCCAATCAAAAACCCTTATCCAGAGATATCCAAGTGCCATCCATGGATATCCATGGAGCCAAACACACCCTTAGGATTGACCATTAATAATAACTCTCAATAGTAATTTTTAGCTATAGAGATTTTTAACTTTAATTATTAGATACACTAATACACACTAACTTTTTATTTAGATGTCTTTTCCAACAATATGCACTACTACAAAATTGATTCGTAGCAATGGCGTCTTTTTTAGGGGCGGCTCACTCTCGAGCCACCCCTACAAATCGAACGGTAGGGGCGGCTGGTGATACAAGCCACCCCTACAAATGTGACCCACGATTTCTTTACAAGCCTATAGTGGTTGTGTTGTTAGACCATGTGGCTCAAATTATATAAATAATAACTTTAGTTTGAAGTTTAGGGATCTTAGTTTTTATATTTTATATGGACATTTTATTATGGTATTCTTCTCTACAATTTATCAAACTATTAAATTTTCAATATTTACCTTTACTAATCATGTTTTAATACTCTCTATTTAAGTATTTTTCCTATCAATTTCTACGTAAATCAAATTGCTATTTTCAACTAATTTATATTTAAAAAGTAGTATTTAATTTTAATAGGCATGGACCATCTACAATATAGTTTGCAACTAAATATGTTTAGATTTTTTCACTTTTTGCTGTACTCATCGTTGTCATTTCAAAGTTGCACAATGTACAACGCTGCCACCCCAATGATTGGAACGTGCTCCTTGTGCCCTTCTAATAGTTATGTTTTATTTTCTTTTCTTTTGTCGAGAAATTTCTTCTTTTAGGATTGACCGAGCAGTTTCCTTTTATTAATAGTACGACTCTTCTTTCCGTATACTATTGGATTATTATGACGTTTAGCTTTGTTTGGGATCTAAAGTATGGTGTTGTATTTGATATGGACTTTCGGTTTAATTTAGATCGTTATAAAATTCAGCTGTGTATATTCTTTTTCTTTTTCTCGAGTGTTGACCTAATATAGACCGTTAGATCATCATGAAATCCAATTCGTGTATATTATTCTTTTTTCTATTAATCTCAGAATTTCTTGACACTCTCGAAGAACTTGAGAACACCTTTTAACATTGTTCTATAGATATAAAAGATTGCCTTCTATTATTTTCTACCGTCGTATGGATTGAAATCTATACTTTGGGAATTTCTAGTACCTGGAGGTCTAGAGCAGATGACCGCATTCGGACGCCCCACGCATGCTGGAGCCCCAGCCCTGCCCACCCACGCCTGCCGGTGCACCATATCGCTGCTGCACGCGCATGTCCGTCTCCCGTTTGCCTCACTCCATCCCACACGCGCACCCTGGCTACGCCCCCACTCCTTCCCCCTGACTAGGCCCCCTCCTCTCTCTCCGCGCGGGCGGGACCCGGGAGCTCGGGTGAGGACGAGCAACCTCCTTCCGCAGGATCCTAGGTGCATCGTGTGCTCCATCTGCTGGCCCTCGGCTCACTGCGCCCCTTCCCCAGTGCCCTGGTCGTGCCCTCATGACTCTCTAAACATACCTCTGAAACACGAAACACTTGTAACATGAAACGCTTGAATACAACATAAGTTTGAAGCAGATGAAACATTTGGAATATACCCTTGCAACATATGTGTGAAACATATGCAACGTCTAAATAAAACACTTGCAACATAAGAATGAAATAGCTGAAACATTTGGAACATACTCTTGCAACATATCTGTGAAATATATGCAACATCTAGATCAAAATTCTTGCAACATACGTCTAAAATAGATGAAACACTTTGAACAAATGCTTGCAACATGCCTGTGAAACACTTGTAGCATACGCAACATCCCGGTCTACTTTTGCAATATCCGTTTAAAACACTTGCAACATACCTCGGAAACACTTGAAACATACATTTGCAACATGTGCTTTCAGCACAACATCTCCTTGCTGCTTGGGAATGGAGGCTCGTCAGTGCGTGGAGTTCAACTGTATAGAGCTCGCCGGTGGAGAAGGCCACCACAAGTCAAAAGCTCGTGGCAGGCAGCAGGTGTGGTGGAGAGGGAGGATGATGGGTTGCCGTGCTCTGGCACAGAGGAGATGCCGGCCGATGGAGCTGAGGCGCGATGGAGAGAGAGGCGCGGTGGAGAGGGATGCACGGTGGAGAGCGCCGTCACCGAGGCGGCGTGGCGGAGCGTGGTCATGGAGAGTTGTTGCAGTGCTGTGGCGAGGTGAGTTTTTTTAGATAGAACGGTTGGGGCAGTGGATGAGCAGATCGATAAGATGTGGTTGTTGGGCTGCGTCGCGACCCACATCGGCACCGTCCGGGCGAACGGACACCCTATACCAGCACTACCACTATAGTTTAGATTAATGATCCCAAATGGAACTATTCAATAGATCAAACATGGCTGCAAAGATGAGGTACATGTGGTTGTATGTGTTTTTATTTAGAAAATCAGGGTGTGTGCAATATCCCGCATTCAAAATCTACTTTGGGTAAAAACATTAACTCGGAGGTGTTACGTTTGGAATCCACCAACTACAACTCCTCTTGTGCCACATGGGCCAAGAACACATCTACTATAGGCTTAACGGTTTGGGCTGTTACATGCATCCCCCTTACTTATTACATTCATCCCTCTTACCTCTACATGCGCATGCAATAAGGGTTGATGTTATGAATACCATGTATAACACCTCGTGTCATAACACCCCGCATCCAAAGGGTTAATACTTTGAATACCATCAATAACACCTCGAGTCCAAAATCTGCTTACATGGCACAGCTCCACACGTGGAACGAGCCTACATACGCGTACCACCTCACTTATAGTTTTCTCACTTCGTGTAAAAGAGTTAACCCACGTGCTATGTTTGGAACAAGGATAATAAGCTCGCCCTCACCCTTCTAAACTTCCAAAGCGATACTAAACCACCAACTATAACTCCTCATGTGCCACATGAGCCACATGGTCCAACAACACAACCACTATAGGCTTCTAACGAGATGAGGTGTTATAGTGTGAGTTAGGTTCATATATAAATTCAGGATACTTTTCCATGATCTGTGCTGTTGGACCAGTAATTACGACAAAGTTAAATATTTGAAATTCATATATATAACTGGATTATTTAAATTAATTTTTAGTTGGATCTAATATTTTTATCAATTTTTTTAATTTCGATTTAATGTTTGAAAAGCTCTTTTTTTAATTTTGACAATGTAGAAAAGCAATGGGATGTTACACTAAAGTTGGGAGTACCATCTAGCTTTGAGCTAGTTTTTGTCTGGTTTAATATCCTATTTTGTTTTCATTTCTCATTTAGTAGGATGTTTCTTTATAACAAGCATATATAAGTTAACTTAGGTTCGGATTTGGCTAGAAGAGTGTAATGGCGTTGTACCACATGGTTGACTATCTCTATCTTCTTGTTTTTTCTTCTTATAAAGACATACATGAATTATACTTTGTTCTTGAAAACCCTACTTTTTTTTATAATATTCATTTTTCATTATCTGAAACATATTTTATAGAAATTGTTTAGGTGTCACATCTCAGATCATATAGATGTTTACATATTTTAAAACGAAGAGTGTATAGAACAGGAATGGCAACCCAATGATCTAGACTTATCAAACCAAATGTTTTTTTTACACATTATGTATTTATATTTTGTATGTAACATTATGTAGGGATAGTAATGTTTGATTCTTCTCTACAGGAGGATTTGAAGTCTTTAGCATGTCCTATTTTAGTTTGTGGTCATTGAATAGATTATATTCCATTTCCACATTGTTTTTATACCTCTTCGCTTAGTCTATGTTCCAACTGAGAAATAAATCAAATTCTTGCAGATGCAACGAGTTCTCCTATGTCTCCCTGTAGCATACAAAAATACTGTCATGGCTAAAAGGATGAAGAGTTTGAGAGAAAACCTAAGGAAAATCAGAAACGAAATTGATATCTTTAACTTTATAAAGGACAACAGTGCTACTAAGGAGCAGCCTTATGATGGACGTGAAACAACATCATATTTGCCTGAAGAACCAGTAATAGGAAGGGATGGAGAAAAACAAGAAATCATAAAGTTGTTATGTACAAATACCAACAAAGATGATATCGTGATTGTTCCTATCTGTGGCCTTGGAGGTATGGGTAAGAGTACTTTGGCACAACTAGTTTACAATGATGCCCAATTCAAGAAGTATGATCATCGTATATGGGTTTATGTGTCCCAAGATTTCAATTTGAAAAAAATAGGAATGTCTATAATTTCTCAGCTACCAACACAAGGAGGTCAACAAAATATGGGAACACAGCAGGTGATAAACCAATGCCTTGATAACCAACTTCATGGCAAGGAAGTTCTGATTGTTTTAGATGACTTGTGGGAGGAAAATAAGATTGAGTTGGATAAACTAAGGAGGATGCTTCACATCAAGGGTAGTAAGCAGGTAGATGTGATAGTTACCACACGCAAGGAAGAGATTGCAAGGAAAGTTTCCAGCAGTGAACCATACAAGCTACGACCTTTGGGAAATGATATCTGTTGGGAAATAATTAAGAGATCCTGTAGGTTTGAACTTAAATCTAACCAAGAAAAAATAGAGCAAATAGGATTGGATATTGCAAAGAAATGTGGCGGTCTGGCATTAGCGGCTCAAGCAATTGGATTCATGCTAGGATCAATAGATGATTTGCCTGGATGGACAAAAGTAAATAACAGTGATATTTGGAATGGGTCTTCTGAAGAGAATGGTGTGCTTCCATCCTTGTTATTAAGTTATGAAAGGATGCCACCACAGCTAAGGATTTGTTTTTCGTATTGTGCCATATTTCCCAAAGGCCAGAATATTATTGAAGATGATTTGGTTCAACAGTGGGTTGCTCTAGATTTCACTAACCAATCGAAGGGGAAGGAATATATCAACAAACTTTTGGGAATGTCATTCCTTCAAGTTTCAAAGTTGCACTCGGTATGCTACAATACAATTGCTTGAGCACTACTTTTTCCTGCTAGAACCTATGAACTCATTTTTTATTCCTATTATACACCTTCATAAATTCATATAGCTATGCAGCATGCATAACATACATCACTCTTTTTTTCTAATCAAATATGTTGGTAATTTATATGCAGATTTGAGAGGATATTTTAATTGTTTTTGAATAATGGCAGAAATGGTGATTGTGATACAAATTTTATGGGGTTAAGTAGATTATTTATCATAATGTCAGATGGATAATTGGATGCCAATTTAAGATTACTATAGGTTTTGTTTGTAATGGCAAATATAAGTAATTTAAATATAGGTTAAGAAGTTACTTTATATTGTGTTAAAAATCGTAGAGGTGGGTAGCTATTTAGAAAATAGAATATTTCATTCTGATTATTATCTACTGTGATTAGAGTGTACCGATTTGATGGCTACATGAATCTATTTTTTTTTTGTGAAAATTTGTATATTTTATTTATTTCTATCACGTCTCATGAGTATTAATGTGAGGGCCATTGGACCTCTCGTTAAAATATCTTGGATTTTTTTGCTGGAGATGTATTCTGTTGAAACCTAAGTTTAACTTACACAAGCTATTGCTGCATCCCTTTCTGTGACATCATGAATATTGTTTAGCTTTCAACTTTTAATCTTATTATTTTTGCAAACATTTTATCCACGTGTTATGTTGAACTCTAGTGTGTATTTTATATTTTATTTGAGATTGTAGTTATTTTATTATATTAAAAAGAGTCTAGATTCTAGACTACACTCTCAGTTGTTACAAAAGCATAAATAGTCAATTCAGGTTGGGTGGCATCACTCAACATGTTAAATTGTTTAAGTCAAGATGTTATTGCCTATAAAAATTAAATATCAAGTTTTTAAATCGTACCTAGCTCAGAAAAAACATCAAGTTTTTTACTAAAGGAGCTACTATTGCTAAATCCTAAAGCCCAATAAAATAAAATAAAATAAAATAAGGCGTGGGAACACACTACACACTAATTATACATGAATTCTGCAACACTTGTAGTGGTTGTATATTTTTTGTCAACACATTATTACTTAATTCATTTTGTCTCAATTCTCATATACCTTGTCTATCAATATGTCTATGTTATGAAGATTAAAATACTGTTAATCTTTACCACAAGAAAAAATATGGGCATTAATTGTTATTTATAATGAATGTTGCTATATACTTATTGGTTTCAGACTTCTCGAGAGCATGTGGTGCGATACACCATGCATGATCTGGTGCATGATTTGGCGAGACTGACTGCGGCAGACGAGTTAATAGTTTTTAATGATGCACCACGGAGCAATACACATACCCACAAATATTGTCACTATTCATTGCTAAGAAAATATGACCGGACAACGAAGTTGGCAAATATGCCTTCAAAGATGAGGGCACTTCGTTTCTCTGATAGCGGTGAACCACTGGATATCCAGAGTGGTGCATTTTCATTTGCAAAGTCCTTGCGCACTTTGGATTTCAGTGAATGCTCTGGTATATTGTTGCCAGCTTCAATTGGTGAACCGAAGCAGCTGAGGTGTCTTATTGCTGCAAGAATGCAAAATGCGAGGCTGCCAGAGTGTATCACTGAGCTATCAAAACTGCAATACCTAAACATAAATGGATCTTCACAGATTTCTGCACTGCCAAAATCAATTGGCAAGCTTGGGTGTCTGAGATATATATGTTTGTCAGGTTGTTCTGGTATATCTGAACTGCCAAAATCATTTGGTGACTTAAAATCTATGGTTCATATTGACATGTCAGGTTGTTCTGGGATAAGAGAACTGCCAAAATCATTTGGTGACTTAAAATCTACAGTTCGTCTTGACATGTCAGGTTGTTCTGGGATAACAGAACTGTCAGACTCGCTTGGAAAGCTCACGAATTTGCAGCATCTTGAGTTATCTGGATGCTCTAGATTAAAAGCAATACCTGAACCGCTGTGTGGCCTCAGACAACTCCAATATTTGAACATGTCACGCTGTGAACAAATCAGACAACTGCCAGAGACACTGATGAAGCTCCAGAATTTATTGCATCTAGATCTGTCAGACTGCATTAGCATGCAACACCTGGGAGGTCTGGGTGGCCTCACCGCACTTCAGCACCTGGATATGTCACGGTCATGGAAAATTGGTCTTCAAGATAGGTTAGGTGTTTTGGCAAACCTCACCAGTCTCAAGTACTTGGGCTTATGTACTCTAATCCGATGTATCAAGGAAGGAAGTGCTAGCTATATCCCTGACTGGATCGGTGGTATGACAAATCTGGAGCACCTGGACCTATCTTGGAATACTGGTTTCGCATGTTTACCGGAAAGTATTGGTAACCTCAAAAGATTGCATACACTGAATCTTTCTTATTGTTGGGGCCTTAAGTCCCTACCAGAGAGTATACGTGCACTTGGGCTGAAGTCTTTAGTGCTGCACGGGTGCTCCGATGAACTGGTGGATCAGGCCAGTTCTCTGGTGCACTTTTCACAAACATTGCCTGACTTCAGAGTTCGTGCGGATGATGTGAACGGTTGCAGCAATCTTCATCTCCTCGAAGGCATCAACGTCGGTGAGTTAAGAATACGTTCTCTAGAAAATGTAAGGTCTCTAGAAGAAGCAAATAAAGTTAAGTTGTTGGAGAAACAAAATCTCTCGGAGTTAAGATTGGCTTGGACCGTGGGTGCTGTTCGACTTCTAGAGGACAAGGATTTGTTGGGACAGCTAGTGCCACCCAGAGGCCTGAAGCACATGTACCTCCGAGGTTACAGCAGTGCAGGCTTTCCAGGCTGGCTCATGTGCATTTATCGTCACCTCACAAATCTTGTTTCTATTCGACTGGGGGAGATGCCTACGTGTAGCAACCTGCCACCACTTGGACAGTTACCGCACCTAGAAAAGCTGTTCCTCTATGAATTGCCTGGCATTAAAAGAATCGACAGGGAATTCTGTGGTGGCAAAGGAGCATTCCGTAGATTGTCAACCTTCGAAGTTACAAATATGGACGGCTTGGAAGAGTGGAACACAACATTCTCTGTTGAGGATGGTGTTGAGGAGTTCATGTTCCCTGTGCTTGACCGTCTGGAGATACGATGGTGTCCAAGGTTGAGGTTGAAGCCATGCCCACCAACATTTCGTGAGTGCAGTATATATGGGAGCGACCAAGTTATATCTTGTTTCGAGGAGGTAGACAAAACCAGTCATCTCTGCTCTTCCTCTAGTCGAGCCATCAAATTGGATTTGGATATAGAGGGCGACTCCTGCAAGATCAGAAGACTATTCCACCACTTCTCTGCCCTCCGAGAGTTGCGTATCTCTGGAGATCACTTGACGAGCGTGCCCGAAAGCATGCGGCACCTCACTTCCCTTGAGTGCTTGACATTGCATTGGTGCAATCGCATATCAGCACTGCCAGAATGGCTGGGCAACCTCTCCTCTCTAAAAAGCCTAGTTATCACAGGATGTAGCAGCATCAATTCGTTGCCTTCATGTATACAACAACTCACCAAGCTTCAGAAGCTGGAGATTATATACAACCCGGAACTGAAGAAGTGGTGTGAATCAGAAGAAAACAAGACCAAGCTGGCTCACATAAATATTATTCAAGTAAGTTCACTGCCGAAATGCACTAATATATGTATGCAGTATTAAATATTAATGTGTGCATTGTACAGAATTTATTGTCTAATAAATACCACCGTTCCAACACAATAGGAACGATAGCTAATCAGTACACACTCTGCAGGTTTTTGAGGACTGATTGATAGCTTAACAAGGCACCATAAGAAAAGTTTTTAAGACCACAATCAGCTGAAAGTCAGAAGTCTGTTCTCTCAATACAAGCTAATTGGATCACGTGCTTATCGCACCCATTGCATTGAACCGTCGTCCTCCCCTAGATGCTGTCTGGGACGTCCATCCAAGCTGCAACCTATCCCAATGCTCAGGATTCTCTCAAGTGTTTGGATCTACTGCCTTTGTTTGATATTAAGTTATTAACTAGCCCTGTCCTTGGGCATGATTTAATATCTTTTGGGCCCCGTTTAGATCACTGAATTGACTTCATTTTAATAATCATAATTTAAACACATATTAATTAAGCTAATATAGTTGTATATGGATTATATTTGTATATTGGCTATACGAGAGAGATATCTATGTATTGCATTTCTACCATACGAGAACGAGTTGAAGAGCGTGTTATAAGTTGCAAAGTAGAAACACAAAATGGTGATCTATAGAATTAATTTCCATGTCCCACCCTATAAGTTTGAGATAGAATTATATGTAATCTTTGGAAAGTAGTGGAATGTCAAATTTAAAGCCAAATAGCCTAATTTATTAATTAGATTTCAATTCCTCCAAATGAAAGAATCGAAACGCCCCCTTATATCTTACATATAAGTGGTAAAAGTTATGTGTATAAATTTTGTATGTACAACTGATCGAATGTATTTATCTTTATATTCTCTATACATATTCATTTCCTAATGGAACACCCTACTCTATAGTCTCTATCTGGTTGCGACAAAATTTACCAATTACTCTATATGTGTTTCTGTCATTACTTTATCCATCTATTAGGTTTTTAGTATGTATTTAGTTAAAATCTTAGCTGAAGTTATATCAAGCGTTATTGCATTCTATTCCTGACATTATTAATCTTTATTTTTTCCATTCAACTTTTTCTTTTTGTTTATGTTTTCGTAAAAATTACAATATTGTTTATAAGTCCAAACACTATTGTTCACCAGTCCAATCGATTTTTTGTTGTTTTGCGGGCAATCCGTCGCATGATCCGCCAAATTCGGTCATATTCCGCCGTCGTGGATGGATCGATGCGGCCGTCGCCGATCCGCCTGGCCGTCGTCCAGGTTGCTTGCGGCCTCACTTTGTGCCTCCATTCGTCGCGGTCATCTGCAGCCTGCCTCTGCGCGGCCCGTCCTCCTATTCTATTGCAGAGGACATTGTTGGCTGCTCTGTTCTGCTGGCCTTCTGGGAGGGACTCTGCTTCGTGCTTGCTGCTCCTATAGTATGTTGAGGCCTGGTATTTTCTGAATTCTATTCATGTCAATTTGAATGTTACTACTCCATACATATACACACACAGGTCGACCTTGTGATGTCTTGCCCCCCAAAAAAGCGAGGAAGATGAAGATCACGACAGACGATGAATGAGCTAGACGGGGCCATGGAGTTGGACCCCGTTCCCGTTGGTTCGCTGGCTGGTCCAGACTCCAGAGACATTTGGGCCCCCGATCTAATTGAATTTGAATCCCCCATGGTCCACTGCATGCAGACCAATGAAAGTCTGTGGAGGGACCACCAGCGTGCTGGCAGTGTTTGATCAACAAATGGTACGGTAACTGTGCATTGGACACACACTACATACAGCCCCCATCTGGACGGTGACGACGGACAGGCATCAGGATCCGAGACTCTAGATTTCCAAACGTTGTTGGTCTGCTGCCTCTGCCGATCCGAGACTCCGATCCATGCATCCAATCCTACTCATATAATGTGGCCTTTGTTATAGAAAGCCACGCAGCCCGAGGCCTGGCCCGTAGGCCTGACACGGGCACGGCCCGGCCCGTAGGCCACCGGGCTCGGGCTGGCATGGCACGCCGCACCAGGCCGTGCCTGGGCCGGCAGTCGAGCCCGCGGGCTGGCACGGCCCGGCACGGTAGTTAGGGGAGGCCCGGCAACGGCCCGTCTAGCTGCCGGCGGGCACCCCTCTCCCCAACCCCGCGGCCCAGCCCAGTCGCCCGGCAGCCGGCACCCGCTATATAAGCCAGAAGAGGCGATGCGGCGCCCCTCTCCCCAACCCTAACCCTCAGTCCCTCACGGCCTCTTTCGTCTCCCCGCAGTCACCGCTCTCGCACTCGCCTCGCAGTCGAACTCTCCTGTGCTCGACGCCGCCGTCTTCGACCTCGACGCTTCCTGACTGCCACCGGCGTCCATACCTCCTCTTTGCCTCTCCCTTCTCCCCCCTCTAGATCTTGGTGATATGTGAGTTTGTTGTCCCCAGTCCCCGTCTGTCCCTCGGCCACCGCTCGCCATTGTTGTTGACAGTGTATCGTTGTCTTCTCTGGCCTCTGGAACGACATTCTCTCCGGCACCGGGCTCCGGTTGCGCAGGTATTCCCTAACCCTAACCCTAACCCTAACCTTCCCTGCCCCTGCTGGCTCCGGGCTCCGGCTCCGTTCATCTTTTCTGAGCATTTGCTTCGTTTCTTTTGCAGGTTGGTAGCTGATGCTTCGTCCTCTAGCTACGGCATAGAGCGAGCAAGGCGGCCACCCGCACCGTCGAGGGACGGAGCTGGAGGGACGATGGCTGAAGATGATGGCCTGCCACCTGGCCTGGCCCCAGAGGGAGAGAACGACAACGACATTGGAGACGACGCGGCTGCGTTGTTCGGCATCGATGTTGGGGACGGCTCTGCTGTTCCAATCGATCTGGACGGCGACGGTGGCGAAGGAGCGACGGGGACTGTGAACTCCAACAGCTCTGCTCGTTCAGTTGCTAGTAAAGGTAACACTGGTAAGCGAAAATCGTCTGTTTGGGCTGATTTTACCGAGATCTTTGAGGATATCAATGGTGTGTCTACTTGCACTAAGGCTATTTGTAAGATGTGTAAGGCCACCTTGTCTGCTAGATTAGCGGCTGGCACTGGTCATTTAAAAAGGCACCAAAAATCATGCAAACTTAAAACTGATCAATGTGCTAGGGTTCAGTCTAGGCTGTCTTACAATCCTGATGGCTCTGTTTATAACTGGGACTATAAACCTGAAGTTGCTCGTGCTGAACTGTGTCATTTAATCGCTAAGCTTGATCTGCCTTTAGGAATAGGTGATACTGATGCATTTGAAGAGTATATCCAACGGGCTCATAATCCTAGGTTTGTTAGGGTCTCTAGGCAATCCATAACTAGAGATCTTGGCAAGCTTTTCACTGAACGACGTAATATGATTAAGAACTGTATTTTGCCTGGTGCTTCTGCTGTTTTATTGACATCTGACATTTGGTCAGGCAATGCAAAGGAAGATTATATAAGTGTTGTTGCTCATCAAGTGAAAAAGATACAAACATGTTTCAAATTGTGTATCCTATGAAGCTTAAATATCTAAAATAATAGAAGGAGATACCTCTCCTATACTCAATTGTATTCATTCTTGATCCCAGAGGTAAAATGAGAGGCTTGTTTAATGTTCTTCAAATAATGCAACTAAAAATTGATCATGATTACACTGCCTATTATGCTGATGTTAAAACTGAGATTTATAAACTGTTTAACAAGTATGAGAAAAAGTTTGGATCTGCTAGGACTCAGAGGAGGGCTACACAGCCTGCAGGTAACATAGGTAAAAGGAAGCATGCATGGGAAAGGATTTTTGGAGGTCCTGGAGCCTCTAGTGTTGTTGGACCTTCACCTGCCTCTGCTTCCAATCCATCCCTATCAGCATCTACTGCTACTTGTGAGCTAACAGCATACCTGGACAGTGAAAATGTCACTTCATATGAGGAAGATTTTGATTTACTTCTCTGGTGGCGTGACCACAAGCTAACCTATCCTGTTCTTTCTATCATGGCTAGAGATGTATTCTCTGTTCCTGTTTCTACTGTGTCTTCAGAATATTGTTTTAGCATGACTGGTAGGATTCTCGAGGAGTGGCGCCAAAGACTCAAGCCAGAACATGTGGAGATGCTTGCTTGCGTCAAGGACCGGGAGTTGGGAGACAGAAGACTTCAGCATTCTAGTGACTGCCAAGAATTGGTGGAAGAGTTTGATAATATGTACCTTGATGTTTCTGAAGATGATGGATCTATACCTCCCTCTGCTAGTACTTCGGCAAGTGCATCTGTTGCATCTGGCCCTGCTGGTAATTGAGAGTTGAGAGTTGAGTGAGTGTGAGTGTAATCTGTGAGCTGAGAGTTGAGAACTGTGAGGTTTGAGAGATGAGAGTTGAGACTTATCTGTGATGTTGTGAACCTTTGAACAATTTTCTTTAATTATAAGAGCTGTGCTGCACTCTTTTTCATTTTCTGGGGTTTCTCACAAGGGTGAGTTTTACCTAGAAAGGTTTTTAATGAGGCAGCATTGCACACAGCTCATTTATCCTTTTAAATCTTCTGTGATGTTTGACTATCTTCTGTGATGATATCTGCTTGATATCTGCTTGTTAGGAGTTGAGACTTGTTAGGATTTGATAGATGAGATTCTGATGATATCTGCTTGATAGGAGTTGAGACTTGAGAACTGTAAATTTGACTATCTTCTGTGATGTTTTTAGGTACCGTGCTCGTGCTGGCCTGGCACGCCATTATGGCCGTGCTTTTTGGGCCGGCACGGCACGAAAACAAGCCCGCAGGCCCGTGCTTGGGCCGATGCCAAGGCACGAGGCACGCATCGGCATGGCCCGGCAGGCACGACGTGCCGTGCCGGCCCGACAGGCCGCGTGCCGTGCATGGCCCATACCCGTGTTGGGCCGGGCCGGGCCGGCCCGATGGCCAACTATAACCTGCAGCGTCTGTCTCTGCAGTCTTGTCCGCTGCTTTCAGGCCTTGGTGCCTCGTCGATCGGTGTGCAGCCCCACCGTCTCGATCTGCGTCGTGCACTTCCAGTCCAAGCAGGTGTTCGTCGGTGCTCTAATCCAGGTGCAGCTGTGGTTGCGATTTTCTATGTTGAACGAGCATCGGCAGGCAATTCCGTCCTTTCCAGCAAAAGTGCTTAGGCTAAACGTGCTTTGGTTTTTCCTCTTGTGTTGTCTCTTTCAACTACAGGAAGCGATCATTGCAAGCTAATTTATTTAATTTAAGTCATGTGCAAGTGATTGATCGTGCTTCCTACAGTGTGCTGGTGGCTGATTCTAGTAGCAGTCCAAATCTGTTGTCTCTTTACTTCCTGAGCTCACTATTTCGTCCGTAGATTTTTCGGTTGAGCTCCATTTCGTATTTCGTCCGTTGCGTTGGTCTTCTAACGTTTCGAGAAATCGACCTAGGTACTCTTTTCACCAGTTGGCCTGAGTATTTTAGTTTCAGAAACTCGCTTATGTTGGACGGTGATTTTGAGACAGCGGACAAATATTTCGCAAAAAATTTGAGGCTCTCATTCACCCCCCTCTGGTCACCGTTTTCGATCCTACAGAGAATCTGTTGTGGAGGGTATCCATTTTAAGAGTCTATATTATTTGAGGTTTGTTACAGTGCTTGGGAGGAACCTCCGTGGAATTTTTTGGCCATCCAATGTGGGAAGAATTAATTAAGTGTAGTTTAGTCATTCCAGTGGACACTAAGTTTGGCTGGCTTCTTTCTTTTCTCTCTTCAGCCGAACTATATGCTGCACAGATCTGAGGACTGTAGGGGTGGGGGCTCACCACCACCTGAGGACTGTAGGGGCTCGCTGATGCCGGTCGCCTGTCTGGGATCACCACCGGCGCAGGAGCTCTCCACCGATTGTCTGCTGGGGCCACCACCTGAGTTCACGTGATATGTAGTTGGAACTGGGCACTTTCAGTTCTGAAATTAAGCTTGGGGGCAGTTTCTAACACAGCTACTCATGCCTACTTGTTCAGAAATCTGAAAGAAAAGAAAAAGAGAAGTGTGCTACAAAGTGCAATACAGCTAGCAGACTAGCACTAAATCTGAAAGAAACGAGAAATATACTCACAAGCAAATGGTCATATTCATAATCAAAAGAAATATTCATTTGACTTTTGAGTTTCGGACTAGGCAAATCTTAAGTTCTTAACTGAATAGACACAAGCTGATGAAACAGACAGACTGAAAAAGAAAAAGCTATTCAGTTCATGCAACTGCCAATCTGTCATACAGAACAAGTAGAATACAGTTACAGAACTTCTAACTATACCAATGACGCTAGCTGCACTATATTCTTGAGGCATTTCATGGCGGACTGCCGGATGGGATCATATATTCTTTAATTAACACATGATATGTCGTGCGGCACGGGACAGCCAGGCCAGGAGCGGATCCAGGCATCCAGCAGGACGGACTGCCGAGGGATCGAGTAGGGAGGCCCGACTTCACCTCGAGCAGGACCAATCCGCGGCGGCTCCAGTGCGGGCGGACTGGCGGCGTTGGCTGTCAGGGACTATCCATGGTTAGGCCTTCATATGGGCCGTGGGCCTAGTCGAGCAATGGCCTGCTAGACAGCTAGGCGCCATCTACAAGAAGGCACGGGGCAGCAGCGAAGGGAATCAATAAAATTATCAATAGAAGAAGATCTCTTTCTTAGTTGTTACTATTCATCTTCTTCCTAGGACTCTGTACTTTATTCAGTTCCTTGTACTTGAATCAAGTATCTGAGGGCAATCCCAGTTGCGTTGTTAACGTATGGTATCAGAGCCGTTGATTTTGGTATTCCACCATGGATCCCTCCCACAAGCTTGCCTTCGATGAGATTTTCAGAAAGTTCGATGAGATCAAGGCCCGCTAGGAGCGGCGCCTCTCCGAGTCCCGAGCCGCACGGGAGTGGCACATCGCCGCCTTCGAGTCCTGCATCATCATCCCCAAGTAGACCCCTGCGGCGTAGTTCGATGCCGTTGTGGACGCCGACAACTGCGGAGGGGTGTTCGAGCATGTCCCCCTCCTAGAGGAGTGCGTCTACAAGCCGATGAAGGAGCAGCTCACCGTCGTCGCTCACATCGTTGCTGACAAATGGGGCGGATTGTTCGAGGAGCCTGCCCGCGTCATGGAGGAGCGCGTCTACGAGCTGGTCGCCTCCGACTCTGCCTCGCCTCCGCCGATGAAGGTGCAGCTCACCGACGACCTTGCAGCGACCGAGTACACCTCCACTAACCCTGACGCACCCACCTGCGCCCACTGCTTCGGCCACCGCTTCCGTTTCTGTCCAAGAGAACGTGTCCATGGAGACTTCCCCAGCGAAGTACCAGCACCAGATCCAGGAGCTGGAGAAGCCATCTCCATCGTCGCCCCGGCCGCCGCCGTGGAGGATGAGGCCGATGCGCTGCAGCAGCTTCTGGAGAGGGAGTACAAGCACATCCAGGAGTCCCTCACCACGCTGTTTTTCTCCAAGGGGAACGAGGCGCACGGACTCAACGCGCGCGTGGTGCCGCCGACTCCGTGGCCCCCAATGCGGCTCCACTACACCACCATCTCTGACTCCTCCCTCCGCCACACGCTCGACTCCGTCTTCCCCGACGAGGTCTACAACTTCGCTATGCAGTCCCGCCACGCACCCAGGCCCATTCCGCTCCGCCCGCCTCACCTGCGACATGGACGAGCACCAGGCCAAGTACGCGTGCTGGCTCCAACTCCTCGTCGACAAGGGCCGAGTTCACGCGGCGCTGCCTGACTTCCTCACAGCTGCTGCGGCAGGCCCGGACCCCTGCGTGCCACGTTCCTGGACGCCGTCCCCTCCCCTGGCTGCATCATCACCATGGCCGCTGGAGTAGACTGCATCCACCTCACCCTGTGCGCGCGACGCAGCATCATTGTCGCCGGTGTGGATGAGATATCTGTCGACGTCGCTGACCCCACCGTCGAGCTCCTCGTCGATAGGCTCCGCCGCGTCGCGACTGCAGACCGCTGCATCCACGCCGGGCTCTTGCGGGCGCAGGGGAATACCTCGGAGGCTTTGGATCCACCGCTGGATACACTGCCACTGCTGCAGTTGGTGGTGCCCGAGGAGGAGACCAAGGTTCCCAGCACCTTGCACAACAGGTGTTTGATGAAAGCCCTCATCCTCATACAGAGCTGTTTTTGGCTTCCACCTTGTTGTTGCTGGGATGCAGTGCTACACAGGCAGCACGTGCCATGGCCTCCACCTACAGAACTTCGGTTGGTGACCATTGATGCTGGGCTGCGTCCTCTACCATGGCCGTCGTTCAACGTGGTTGAGAGGAACTCTGTTACGTGTCACTTTGGCCAACTTTGGAAGCCCCCATGGTATGTACCAATTCAACAAACAGCCATGTGTGTGCTTGCTGAACTTGAAGAGTCTTGGGAATACTTGATGGTTATATGCTGGAATTTTGGAGCCATCCAGATATATCTGGAAATGTTAGAACATATGGCTACTGTTGATACAGTTTGCAGTCCTTGCTATGTTGAGGTTGTTGACTCCGGTGAATTTGATGATGAAAGGCCTGCAAAACCAGAAGCTCTTGTTGCTGCAGTCCATAGTGGTGACAACAGTCATCTAACTCATTTCCCTGCAGGAGGTTATAGTGGGTTCATCTTGCACTTGTCAGGAGGTGAGGACATGGTTGCAAGTTCACCAGTCATCAGCAATGTACTACTACCTTTCTCTTTGCAGCTGTCTTCAGAATGTGCTGCACAACCCTTCTTGGCTGAAGGCAACGGTAATCCTCAAATGCCAAACTGTGGTACAGGCAAAGGTCCATTGGAGGGCCTTTGTGCAGATGGTCAAGCACACAAGAGATTATTGTTGGTAAAGTTGGCTGGCCAACGGATGGTGATAATTATAATGATGACATTTATCTTTGTGTCACTGCTTGCTTTGTTGATGCTGGCTGGAAGTTGCAGAGAAGAATAGTAGAAGTATACCTTGTGCATCTCATCATTGATAGAAGAACTGGAGTGCTACTTGGTGTGGACAATTGGGGCCTGATTATACTACCTGCATACATTTACTAAGGAGTGTTTCTGGTGGGCGGTGTACATGTCCTGGTGGAAGTCACATTTGCTGAAACTGGAGCAACACTTTGGACCTTCCCAGTAGTGGTTTGGCTTTCTAATTGGCTGTGTTCTCGCTTGCTCTAGAAGCCACCATGGGAGCTACGTGCATTGGTTGAAATCATAGATGCTGGCCTTGATGATGTGGTTGATGATGAGGACCATGAGCATGAAGCAGAAGATGCTATCCCTGCTGAATCAACTGTGCCGAATGCAGTAGCTCCACTTGCACTACCCAAAGATATTGAACGACAGCTTCCCAAGACGGCATTGAAGAAACAGGTGATCGTCCAGTTCACTTGGGATCCCGGTGGTTCCGAATTTCTCCATCGGCTTGGGGGCAAGCCGAAGCTTAAGAAGGGGGGAATGTCAAGGACTATCCATGGTTGGGCCTTCATATGGGCCGTGGGCTTGGGCCTGGTCAAGCAATGGCCTGCTGGACAGTTGGGCGTCATCTACAAGAAGGCATGGGGGCAGCAGCGAAGGGAATCAATCAAATTATCAATAGAATATCTGTTTCTTAGTTGTTACTGTTCATCTTCTTCCTTGGACTCTGTACTTTATTTAGTTCCTTGTACTTGAATCAAGTATCTGAGGGCAATCCCAGTTGGGTTGCTAACATTGGCTCCTGGAAGCTCGATGGCACTCTCGCGGGTAGAGGATCTCATGTCGTGGCCCGGCGAAGCGGCGGCCGTTGGCGACCAATCCTCCAGCGGGCGAAGGTGTGGGCTGGGGCCACCGCCGAGGCGCTCTTGCTCTTCTCAGATGCCAGAGCCGCCACAGGGGAAATAGGATGAACCAGAACAGATTTGGCGCGACAACTCTCTCCTGCTCACACCCAACCAGAACCGCAAGCGCACCGGATCCGCAAACCGTCTAGTTGGGGAGGCGAGTCCTACAATGCTGCTTGAGTGCCTTGAAGCACAGGCCTTCCGTGTTGTCTCCCAAAATGACACGGACTCCGTCTCCAAGCTAACACAAGGTTCTTTTTGCAAAAACTGTAGTGAAGAGGCGAGTGAAAAAGACCTGTTGGACGCGATCTGACGTGGTATAGAGGAAAAGAGGAGAGAGAACACTCGATAGCAACGAACAAATTGGTATGCTATTTCACATGGATTGAGAATATGTGAGAGCAGATGTTGTGGGCTCTAGTTTGTTGTATGTTACTATGAGGTAAGAAAAGAAATAAATAATATTTTCTTCAGTCTCTCGTTTCCACCTTTGCCAGGACTTGACAGACCCGTTGAGGACGGCAGGACGCCCTAAGAATCACATGTATTAATTAATTCATTCAGATGGGGGCGCTAAGGTAAAATTGTCAAGCGTTAATCGGATGGATCTGTGTAACCACTAACCAGTGTCCAGCAGGTGCATGCCTCGGGCTCCCAAAGAAAAAAGAAGACAAAGGGGCTCAGATACCGCCGGCTGGCCGAGGCCGCCGTATGCCGATGCGGGTCGCTGTGAAGGTGCACACATGGGTCGTTGTCAGTAGTCATTGGCAAGGATGAGCCTTGGCCGCCGAGCAAGCAGAGCGGCGAGAGCCCGGGGTGTGCCTGCGAATTGAAGCGCGCTAGTCTCATGTGCGGAGGCGCGAAAGGAGATGCCAGCATGGCGGGAACCTTTTTTTATTCAGCCACTTGGGGATCTGAACCCAGATCTCAAGATGAAGATTCCAGCGATGGAGGTGGGTGATGCTATCTCTCTCAATTAGAGCAAGGCTAATAATATAGCCCGCTGTTGGCTGCATCAAACCTATTGTGAATCTATCAGCCTACTAACATAGTAATTAGCCCACCTATGACTCACTTGTTTCTCTCATAAAATTTCTTAATTTTTACGACCATCACACAGCAAAGGTTAGCTTGCGTTGCTTCCGTGTGTTTGGTGAGGGCGGCCGCCATATATAGATCTTTTATACAACGCGTGCCGTGGCAGTTGGCACTTGGCAGCGCATATGGTGGGATTCCATACCCTCCTTTTACCGAAAGCTGATTGGATTATACTAGAGTATTAACCAAAAGCAGCTGCGCGCTAATCTGACAATGTACAGTAGTCTTCGTTGCAACGACGATGCAGGGATGTAAAACCTCCAGTTAATCTCCCCCATTAAAACTTTTTATTGTACATACATATATACTGGTATATGCATGCTTTGCATACATATGCATGCCCTGTTAATAGTTTTGGCGACAATAAGATGGAGCGACAAATTATCCGTAGTGGCAGGGCCTATGCATCGTATGACGAAAACGAATGGAAAAGAGTGATAGATAAAGGAAATAAAAGATGTTGGGTTCCCCCATGCAGTGGCCCCGGCATGCGCGGTACCTAATGCAGATTTATATATTGCTCCTCCACATCATTGTGTCTCCTCAGCGCATCTCCATTAGTTTCTCCGTTTTTTCCTCGTTGCTTCGTTGGAGATGGAGAACCGCGTCAATCTCCAGTCACGGCCACAACCAGTCGAGGACACCACTCACCGCCTAATAATTTATATGCACTTCACCTTTGTTCGTCAGTCTTCTGTATACGCCATTCTACAGTGAGGGGCACAAGCAGTGAGAGCGATTCAGAGCTCCGCAGCCATGGCCGGAGCAGCAGTAGCTGGCTTGCTCGCGTCCGCTTTCGTCCGCATCGCCGTAGCTAAGCTGGGCTCTGCCATCTCAGGGCAGGCCAGTTTGCTGTGGAACTTCGGCAAGGACCTGGAGGAGATGAAGGACCATCTGGAGACCATCTCAGCTGTGCTGGTGGATGCCGAGAGGCAGTCGGTCAAAGAGGAGCTGGTGCGGCTATGGCTGAAGCGGCTCAAAGATGCTGCCATAGACATCTCCGACATGCTTGAAGAGTACCAAGACAGTAGCGACCAAGCAAGCGCCAAGGTGCGTAGTTATTGCACACACTAAAATGTCTCCAGATTACCTTTTAATTAGGAATTGATCTATTTCTACCGATCCAAAATGGAACTGTTCAATAGGTGAGATCTGGTCACAAAGATTAACGTGCTTGCGTCTGTATCTGTAAGGTTCATATATATAAATTTAATTAGGATACTACTCTCTCCGTCATTGTATTAGTTTTTCTTTGTAATTAAGTTAAACATTGGTATATTTGACCATCGATTTCGAAAAAAATTATATAGGTTCCTGACATAAGATTTGTGTTTTTAGATTGACTATAAGGAATTGCTTTCATTATACATAATTGTATGTTGTGAACTTTTAAGGATTTGTTTGAAATGGATGGTCAAACATGGTAATGTTTGAACTGCGGTAAACCTAGTGTGACATGTCAAAAACAGCAGATAATTTTGTTCATGACCCATGCTGCGCAACTAGTAATTTTAATAGGGTTCTGGATATTTGACATTCACATATAATTTTGTCGTGCCAAATAAAAAACTTTTAAATCATTCCTCATATTCTAATACCACCATACTCACACACATATTTTCTTCTGTCGCTAGTGTTGTAGAAACTTATGAATTACTCGATATGTATTGTCTATCCCAATTCCTACATATGTATCTCCTTCGGATCCCATTTCCATTTATGTTTGACATCCTTTTCATTTTATTTATTAACTTTATCTCTTGTTTTATACTTGAAAAAATATTCTCTCTCTTGTGTCCGTATTCAAGCACAACAACCCTGCAATTGTTATTTTTTTCTCCTGTTCTCATAAATTTTGATACAATTATTGCGACTACCTTTTCATTACCATTAATTTTTGGACCATTCATATCGCATTTCCATGTGTGCTTACAATTTGTTCAGTTGAAACTCTCATGTGTTGATCCATATATCATAATTTTTGTCTATGTGTTTCTAATAAAATTTAGTTACCAATTATAAACGTGCCTGCAGGTGTATGAGTTTAGGTGCATACACTCCCTCCATGTCAAACTATCGATGTTTTTGTTTTTCTAGATACATAATTTTTGCTATATGCTTAGATATAAACTATGTCAGAAACATAATAAAAGTAATGTATAAAAATTTAAAATGCTGTATAATTTGGAACAGAGGGAGTATAAATTTAATTAGGATGCTAGTCCATGAACCGTGCTGCCCAAACAGTGATTTTAGCAGAGTTACAGATATTAGAAATTCACCTAAGATTATATCATGACACATAAAAAAATTATATTTCCCCATATTCTAACACAATAGTCATGTAGATATTTTGTTGTGTTGTTCCAAGTGTTGTAGAAAGTTACCATTATGTGTCTCCTTCACATCCCATTTCAGTTAGTGTTTGACATTTTTTTCGGTTTTATTAAGCTCTTGTGTGTTTAAATTCTACCACAGTACTGACGCTTCAATTGTATCTTATCTTTCTGCTATTCTGATAGATTTTTTGTTACGGTTACCTGGGATACCTTTTAATTCCCATTCATTTTTTTACCATTTGTGCCATACATGCATGCGTGTTGAAACTCTCATGTGCCTTTACCTTGGTTATTTGTATTTATCCATTCGTGAGAAACTTCAGTTACCAATTATATTTTTCTATCCCCATCCATATTTCTCCTTTTTGTACCAATTATACTTGAACTAAAGTAACTCTTTTTTGTACAAAGATTTTCCACTGTTCAAAACCGCCTAGGGGGTAATTTGACCGGTTTTGGAAAGTTCAGGGGGTAGAATAGACCATTTCATAGTTGGGGGGTTAAGTAGTCCATCCCCTGGGGGGTGAAGTAGACTTTTTCCTAATTGCACACATGGTGGTCAAATACGAGGATAAGGGGACACAATGGTTTAGATATATAGAGAAAGAGACTTAGGGATATGAGGCCAATTTGTTCTGGAGAGGAAGAAGCTGAGTGCAGTGGAGAATCAGAGTAGGTATGTAAAATGATGCTAGCCATAGCCCTGTTTTGTCTTGTCTAGTGGGGCACCATGGCTAGCTACTTTCCTCCACTAGTAGAGTGATCATGGTGCGGGCATGAGTGAGTGAGGATGCTATGAGGTTGCAAGTGGGCGGTGGGCCACGTGATGCTTACCACCTCACTATTTTGAGTAGAGGGCCACCAGAAGCAGAGATCAATATTGATGGTGCTCTGCTGGGCAAGTGATTGGCTTATTAAGTTGGCATGGTCTCTTTTTTGTTTTTAGCACAACAGTTTTTACTGTTTGTTCATTAGTTATTAGGATATCATTTCTAGCTTGAAGGGTCACATGTGTAGTGGTGTTCTACCTCAAGATTGAGTAGTTTGATTTTCTTGGTTTTTCATCTTAAAGAAATCCTTGGATTATAGCTGTTATTGAAAAATCAATTTTTACAATATTTAACTATCATTATTTGTAATATATTTTATATAAATTGGTAAGGTGTCACCACCCTGATCATGAAGATATTTTTATATTTTCAAACAAGGGGTGTATGTAATATGAATGCCAACCTAGTGATGTTCTAGGCTATTGATGGAAACAATTTTCTGATGTTTTATAGAAATATGCAACCAAAAACAATATTTCTTAATTTGTGTGGGATATTATCGTTTGATCCCTCTTTACTTAAGGATTTCAAGTATCTGGCTTGTTCTTATTTCAGTTTGTGGTGATTAAATAGGCTATATTCATTACAATTTTATACAATTTGATGCATCTTTGCTTAGTGTAGGTTCCCACTAAGAACTAAATCAAACTCTTGCAGATGCCACGAGTTCTCTCAGGTCTACCAATGTCATACAAGAACATTGCCATGGCTAATAGGATGAAGAGTTTGAGAGAAAAGCTGAGAAAAATTGCAAAAGAAGTTGATGTCTTTAACTTCAAAAAGGGCAGTAGTACTAATAATGAGCAGCCTTATGATGAACGTGAAACAATGTCATATTTGCCTGAAGAACCAGTAGTAGGGAGGGATGGAGAAAAGCAAGAAATCATCAACATGTTATCTGCAAAAACCAGCAATGACAATGAGTCCATGATTGTTGCTATATATGGCCTTGGAGGTATGGGGAAGAGTACTTTGGCACAACTAGTTTACAATGATGCCCAATTAAAGAAGTATGATTATCGTATATGGGTTTATGTGTCACAAGATTTCAATTTGAGCAAAATAGGAAGCTCTATAATTTCTCAACTACCAACACAAGAAGGTCAACAAAATCTGGGTACACAGCAGGCAATAAAACAACACCTTGATAAACTACTTCATGGCAAGACAGTTCTGGTTGTTCTAGATGACTTATGGGAGGAAAAGATGACTGAGTTGGGTAAATTGAAAGTGATGCTTCATGTCAAGGGCAGTAAGGTAGATGTCATAGTAACCACACGCAAGGAAGAGATTGCAATGGAAGTTTCCAGCAATAAAGCATACAAGCTACAAAGATTGGAAGATGATAAATGTTGGGAAATCATTAAGAGATTTAGTAAGTTTGAACTTAAATCTAACCAAGAAAAAATGGAGCAAGTAGGATTGGATATTGCAAAGAAATGTGGAGGTGTGGCATTAGCAGCTCAAGCAGTTGGATTCATGCTACGATCCATAAATGATCTATCTGGATGGACAGAAATAAATAACAGTGATATCTTGAATGGATCTTCCGAAGCCAGTGATGTGCTTCCATCCTTGAAATTAAGTTACGAAAGGATGCCACCACAGCTAAGGATATGCTTTTCCTATTGTGCCATATTCCCCAAAGGCCATAATATTATAGAAGATGATTTGGTTCAACATTGGATTGCTCTAGATTTCATCGAGCAATCGAAGGGAAAGGAATGTATCAACAAACTTTTGGGGATGTCCTTCCTTCAAGTTTCAAAGTTGCCCTCGGTATGCAACAATACAACTTCTTTAACACTACTTATTTCGTGACGATTATCTCTCTGTTGATTCCTATTGTATGTCATGCATTCATATAGGCATGCAGCATGCACAAAATATACACTATATAGATGGTAAAATGATGAAAGGTTTTCCCCTTACACATTTCTAGTTGTGGTAGAGAAAAGAATACTAACTAGGAGTATACTTGCCCGGAAGTACAAACTTAATCTTGTTCCAAAAAAAGGTAATAACTAAAGATAACTATAATGTAGCGAATAGAGTAGTTTATATTTGTAGTTAACCTAAGAAGTAATGGTGACATTTTAGATATATATTTACCTTTTAGAAGTTTATATTAATTCTCTTTTATCCATAAAAAAGTTTGCATATTACTAAGAGGTACCCCAGACCCTAGCTAATAGCGACCTAACCTAACCCATCAAAAGTGACACAAAACCCTAGCTAATGGCGATGCCACCTCTAGTTTTATCCCACTCTAGTATCATAGTCTTTGATAGGATACACCTCCACTAAGCCGCCACCAAGACGACGTGTTGACACCATTGACCAACCCTACCTTCATAGATATACACTCTAGCTTGTCGACTGAGAGGCAATGCAACACCCCGCGTCCAGAAGTTTCTTAAGCCCTTGCTCCTCATGTGGAACAGGCCCGCATATGCATAGTACCTCTCTTATTCTTTTGTTATTGCAGTCTTCCCTGCACTCGTGCCACCCACCTTGTGTCCAGCCATGTCCATGAGCGTGCTGCTTGGCCAAGCGTCCACACGCTCACCGCCTACGTTACCTACCTTGCTCCGCTACACAATTTTAGGCTGCATGCTGCTCGCCCTTGCGATGGTCATGCTCACTGCTCTCTCGCGAGCGCTACCCGCCGTAGTTCTCGCCGTCAGCTGCAAGGTGGGAGCCCGAGCCACACCACAAGGAGCTCGTCACCTACTTGCACAGTGCCGACCACGTCTAGTCACCCCATCATTCGCGCAGCTCGCCAGCATCCTTGCCGGCCAAGCAGTATGTGCCTCGTCAGGCCTCTCACATGCCGCACGCATCGCCAGAGGCACCGACAGATAGAGAAAGAAGATGACTATGCATGGGAGGGAGAGGATAGGGTTGCTAAATATATTATGTCCCCACAAGAAGGAAACCATGCGATAGGAGTTCTAGTTGCTATACGCAGAGTCTAGCTTATATGGCAACTATGGAAACCATACTCAGTGCCGGCCTATGTTTTCGAGGGCTCTAAGGCAAACTCATTATGATGGGCCCTCAAGACTATGTATATGTTTGTTTAGTATAAGGGTGCGTTTGGATGACAGAAATGTTTCGGATTCTCAGGTCAATCACCAGAATCCCTGCCAAACGTATTTTTCAGCGAAGTGATTCTCCATGAAACACCTAGAAATGTTTCTCTGTTTTGAACTAGGAATCAAAATCAACCAAATAGGTGTTTTGCAGTGATTCTTGTTCATTTCAGGGAGAATCTGCATCAATAGCCAAATTGTTTCACCGATTCTTACCAAGTGATTCTATTTCAACAGAGAAACGTTTCTGGAGAAAATCTAGATCTGAAACGTTTCTAGAAGAATCTGAATCTCTACCGAACACACCCTAAATATATACGTATATCTAATTTCACCTGCAAAAAAAAAATAAATGTAATGACATATTCTTAATTTTTTATGGGAATACATTCCCAATTTTAACTATTTAATAATGATCGATGAACAACACTATTATAAAGCTGATCATATCCGTCATATCCATTGCCTGGATCATCCTGAATGCTTAGCTATTGCTGGCATGCTGCACGGTGATTGAGAGTTGAGAATTGAATCTTCGGACTTCAGGACGTCACATGCTAGTGCTGATCCGTGAATCTAATGGCCGATGCCCAATGGCCCTGGCATGCTGCTGGTCAGGATGCTAGGCCCTTGCACGCTTGTTGCACGCGGCACGCCAGCACTGCGTGGACGATGCCTGCATCGCGAGGGACCATGGTGAATCGGGGATCGAGTAGCAGGCGCGGGTGGTGCGTGCGTCACTACATGACGCAACTGAATCAGCAAAGCACACAAGGCCAGACCCGGAGTAGTGACGTGAGAGCATCTCTAAGAGATTAGCCAAAAAGACTAGCCAAATTTACTGATTTAGCTACTCTCTAAAATAGATTTGACAAAGAAATACTAAAGTACTCCAACAGACTAAAACCAAGAGGCTGAATGGCTAGTGAGGTAGGCTATTTAAAAGTAGAGAGCGAATGAGGCGGGATAGTGAGCTATTAAATTTGAAGAGTCGTTTACCTAGTCTTTTTTATAAAGTTATTTACATAGTCTATTGGAGATGTTTTTCCTTTTATGATAGCTAAATTTATTTTTAGAAAATGATTTGGCTAATTTCTTTGAGATGCTCTAAGGATGAGTCGATGGATCATGGACGTGCGGACGTTTCATCTTCATACTGCTTGGGCCTTTCTTTCGTCGCTCCTCATAGTCTATGGGGGATTGCATACCTAGGTTTGGGCCCCTGTTTGGGCTGGGCCCCCGGTGGTCACACCCCTTGCCCCTCCCCTAGGGCTGGGCCGGACTATACTGTAGTTTCTGGGTTGGGACTGCCCTAAATCCTACAGCCATATAAAAATTTGAGATGTAGTGGCAGCGCTTTAACTTGATACTTTGTGTATATGTGTTTGACATTTGAGATTAAATACCTTAGACATTTAAAGACTGACTAATTTTGAATGGAAATTTGTTCAGAAAAACATCAAGTTTTAGTAAAAGAGCTACTATGGCTACATACTAAGAGCAGCTCTAATGGCAATTTATAAGCTAGCTCATAGCGTATTGTTTTATATTTTAATAGAAGAGAGAAAATCTATCTCTTGAAAAGAACTAGTCTGATGCACATATTTCAAGATTATACAAGGATGTCATGTGGAGTTATTTATGTTACGAGCTATGTGCCAAAAGTTAGTATCATATGAGAGGTTGTCTTAGAGCCAGTAACTAGCCCATACCATTGGGAGTGACCTAAAGCCCATTAAAATAAAATAAGATGTGGACTGCACACTAATTATGCTTAAATTCTACAAGCTTGTAGTTGGATGTCTATTTTTTTGTCAATACATTATTCCTTAATTCCTTCTCTCCATTCTCGTATAATTTATGTATCATTAGATCAATGTCATGAAGATTTAAAATATTGTTCATCTTTTTCATAAGTAAACAAGGTTTACTGACACTTTATTTGCATGTCACTGATGGATTTAACTTTCCTTTAATTTGCAAACTGTGGACGTTAGTTCTGGCCTCTAATGAATGTTGCTATATACTTATTGGTTTCAGACTTCCCAAGAGCATGTGGTGCGATACACCATGCATGATCTGGTGCATGACTTGGCGACATTGACCGTGGCAGACGAGTTAAAGGTTTTTGATGTTGCACCAAGGAGAAATACACATGCCAACAAATATTGTCGCTATTCAGTGCTTAGAAACTATGACCGGAAAATGAAGTTGGCAAATATGCCTTCAAAGATGAGGGCACTTCGTTTCTCTGATAGTGGTGAACTATTGGATATCCAGGGTGGTGCTTTTTCATTTGCGAAGTGCTTGCGCACTTTGGATTTCAGTGAATGCACTGGTATATTGTTGCCAGCATCAATTGGTGAACCCAAGCAGCTGAGATGTCTTATTGCTCCAAGAATGCAAAATGAGAGTCTCCCAGAGTGCATCACTGAGCTTTCTAAACTGCAGTACCTAAGATTAAATGGATCTACTCAAATTTCTGCACTACCAGAATCAATTGGCAAGCTTGGGTGTCTGAGATATCTATGTTTGTCAGGTTGTTCTGGTATATCTGAACTGCCAGAATCATTTGGTGGCTTAAAATCGATGGTTCATATTGACATGTCAGGTTGTTCTGGGATAAGAGAACTGCCAGAATCATTTGGTGACTTAAAATCTACGGTTCGTCTTGACATGTCAGGTTGTTCTGGGATAACAAAACTGCCAGACTCGCTTGGAAAGCTCACGAATTTGCAGCATCTTGAGTTTTCTGGATGCTCTGGATTAAAAGCAATACCTGAACCGCTGTGTGGCCTCAGACAACTCCAATATTTGAACATGTCACGCTGTGAACAAATCAGAGAACTGCCAGAGACACTGATGAAGCTCCAGAATTTATTGCATCTAGATCTGTCAGACTGCAGTAGCATGCGACACCTGGGAGGTGTGCGTGGCCTCACCTTACTACAGCACCTGCATATGTCAGGGTTATGGATTACTGATCTTCAGTATTTATCAGGTGGTTTGGCAAACCTCACCAGTCTCAAGTACTTGGGCTTAAGTAATTTAATCATAAGAGGCATGGAAGGATGTGATAGTTATGTCCCTGACTGGATCGGTGGTATGACAAATCTGGAGCACCTGGACCTATCTTGGAATACTGGTTTAGCATGTTTACCGGAAAGTATTGGTAACCTCAAAAGATTGCATACACTGGATCTTACAGAATGTCGCAGGCTTAAGTCCCTACCAGAGAGTATACGTGCACTTGGGCTGAAGTCTTTAGTGCTAGAAGGGTGCTCCGATGAACTGGTGGATCAGGCCAGTTCTCTGGTGCACTTTTCACAAACATTGCCTGACTTCAGAGTTCGTGCGGATGATGTGAACGGTTGCAGCAATCTTCATCTCCTCGAAGGCATCAACGTCGGTGAGTTAAGAATACATTCTCTAGAAAATGTAAGGTCTCTAGAAGAAGCAAATAAAGTTAAGTTGTTGGAGAAACAAAATCTCTCGGAGTTAAGATTGGCTTGGACCGTGGGTGCTGTTCGACTTCTAGAGGACAAGGATTTGTTGGGACAGCTAGTGCCACCCAGAGGCCTGAAGCACATGTACCTCGATGGTTACAGCAGTGCAGGCTTTCCAGGCTGGCTCATGTGCATTTATCGTCACCTCACAAATCTTGTTTCTATTCAACTGGGGGAGATGCCTACGTGTAGCAACCTGCCACCACTTCGACAGTTACCGCACCTAGAAAAGCTGTTCCTCTATGAATTGCCTGGCATTAAAAGAATCGACGGGGAATTCTGTGGTGGCAAAGGAGCATTCCGTCGATTGTCATACTTAAATTTCGTTGATATGGAAGGCTTGGAGGAGTGGAACACAACATACTCTGTTGAGGATGGTGTGGAGGAGTTCATGTTCCCTGTGCTTGACTGTCTAGTGATAGTGTACTGTCCAAGGTTGAGGTTGAAGCCATGCCCACCAACATTTCGTGAGTGCAGTATATATCGGAGCGACCAAGTTATATCTTGTTTGGAGGAGGTAGACAAAACCAGTCGTCTCTGCTCTTCCTCTAGTCGAGCCATCAAATTGAATTTGGTTATATTGGGCGACTCCTGCCAGAGCATAAGACTATTCCACCACTTCCCTGCCCTCCGAGAGTTGCTTATCTCTGGAGATCACCTGACGAGCGTGCCGGAAAGCATGCGGCACCTCACTTCCCTTGAGTGCTTGACATTGCAATGGTGCAAGAGCATATCAGGACTGCCTGAATGGTTGGGCAACCTCTCCTCTCTAAAAAGCCTAGTCATCTCAGGATGTAGGAGCATCAATTCGTTGCCTTCGTGTATACAGCAACTCACCAAGCTTCAAAAGCTGGACATTAGATACAACCCGGAACTGAAGAGGTGGTGTGAATTAGAAGAGAACAAGACCAAGCTGGCTCACATAAATATTATTCAAGTAAGTTCACTGCCGAAATGCACTAATATATGTATGCAGTATTAAATATTAATGTGTGCATTGTACAGAATTTATTGTCCAATAAATACCACCGTTCCAACAAAATAGGAACGATAGCTAATCAGTACACACTCTGCAGGATTTTGAGGACTGATTGATAGCTTAACAAGGCACCATAAGAAAAGTTTTTAAGACCACAATCAGCTGAAATTCAGAAGTATGTTCTCTCAATACAAGCTAATTGGATCACGTGCTTGTCGCACCCATTGCATTGAATCGTTGTCCTCCCCTAGATGCTGTCTGCGACATCCACCCAAGCTGCGGCCTATCCCAGTGCTCAGGATTCTTTCAAGTGTTTGGATCTACTGCCTTTGTTTGATATTAAGTTATTAACTAGCCCTGTCCTTGGGCGTGATTTAATATCTTTTGGGCCCTGTTTGGATCACTGAATTGACTTCATTTTAATAATCATAATTTAAACACATATTAATTAAGCTAATATGGTTGTATATGGATTATATTTGTATATTGGCTATACGAGAATGGTGATCTATAGAATTAATTTCCATGTCCCACCCTATAAGTTTGAGATAGAATTATATATGAACTTTGAAAAGTAGTGGAATGTCAAATTCAAAGTCAAATAGTCTAATTTATTAGTTAGATTTCAATTCCTCCATATGGAATGATCCAAACGGCCCCTTATATCTTACATATAAGTGGTAAAAGTTATGTGTATAAATTTTATATGTACAACTAATCGAATGTGTTTATCTTTATATTCTCTATACATATTCATTTCCTAACGGAACACCCTACTCTATAGTCTCTATCTGGTTGCGACAAAATTTACTAATTACTCTATATGTGTTTGTGTCATTACTTTATCCATCTATTAGTTTTTGATATGTATGCAATTAAAATCTTATCTGAAGTTATATCATCTTTCATTGCATTCTTTTCCTGACATTATTATTCTTTATTTTTCCATTCAACTGTTTATTTTATTTGTTTTGCGATTTTTTATTCAAGCAATAAGTCCAAACAATATTGTTTATAGTTATTTTATCAAAATTTCCATTTTTTTATGTTTTGATAAAAGTTACAATATCGTTTATAAGTCCAAACAATTTTGTTCATGAGTCCAATCGATTTTTTATTGTTTTGCGGGCAATCCATCGTGGGTGCACTTATTGGCTCGTTGCCGCCGTCGCATGATCCGCCAAATTCGGTCATCTTCCGCCGTTGCGGATGGATCGATGCGGCCATCACGGATCCGCCTGGCTGTCCGTCCGCGCGGCCCGTCCTCCTTGTCCCCGCTGCCCGTGTGCCAGTTCGCCTCGGGTTGAGCGACTCTGCTTTGCTCCCTATTCTATTGCAGAGGACATTGTTGGCTGCTCTGTTAAGTTCTTCTGGCCTTCTGGGAGGGACTCTGCTTCGTGCGGCTGCTCAGTTCCGAAGGTACTCTGCTCTGGGTTGGTATCATTCCTGCTGCTTGCTGCTCCTATGGTACGTTGAGGCCTAGCATTTTCTGTGTTAAGAATAGTATGTAGATCTCGGTTGTACTAATTATAGTATAGAGGCTATGTATAGTAGGAAGAATTGGTTGTAATTCCTTGAATCATGTACATGCCACCGGGGGGCTTTTCCCTGGCCTATAACAGGCAACCGAGGAGGACCCCGATGGGCATCCTCGTTCACCCATTTCATCGGCGGACGTGGCAATGGCGAGCGTGGCCGGAACTTTCTTCCGGGCGTTTTTTGCCAGATCTGCGGCAAGGAGGGGCATCTTGGCCACCGCTGCTTCAAGTGATTCGATGCCTCGGTGTCTGGCCCGCCACAGAAGAGTGCATCAACCGCGACGACGACGTCCTACGGGGTCGACACCAACTGGTACGTCGACAGCCTAGCACATCCACACGGATTGATTCGGTCCCATGGCGACCTCCTCAGATCTCAACGCCGCCACCTTCTCCTTCGGCTTCCTCCCACCGGTGACGGAGAAGTTGACCCGGGGCAATCACAGCATGTGGCTTGCCCAGGTCACCGCCACCCTTCAGGGTGCCCAACTCTGGGGGTTCACGAAGGCCACCTCCAAGCCCCCTCTAGAGTTCCTAGCGGCGGATCCCGCCGACATGGCTGCCGAGAAGAAGTTTGATCCGGTGCCTAACCCGGAGTACGACAAATGGTTCGCCAAAGATAGTCAGGTCCGTAGCTACCTCTTCTCATCCCTCTCCAAGGATGTTTTCTCTCAGGTAGCGACCTCGACCACGGCGGCCGATCTCTGGGCCGCGATCCAAGCATTGCAGGCGTCTCAGTCCCACGCGCGGATCATGTCCACTCGGATGGCGCTCGCTACGGCGACCAAGGGCGCATCCACTGTGGCTGAATTCTTTACCAAGATGAAGGGCTTGGCCGACGAGATGGCGTCGGCCGGCAAGAAGTTGGACGATGACGAGATCGCCACCTACATCCTGATGGGCCTTGGCGAGGAGTTTGATCCGGTTGTGACAGTTGTGTCCAATCGGATAGATCCGATCTCGCTTCAAGAACTGCAGGCTCAATTGGTGAGCCATGAGCAGCACCGCGAGATCCGCGACGGTGGATCTCAACCCTCCGTGCATCTCGCCGCCAGGGGCGGCCGCGGCGGCGGCTTCTACAACAAGAACCGTGGAAGAGGCCGGGGTGGTTCTGGCCGCGGCGGTGGTGGCCGGAACGGATCTGGCGGACGTGGCAATGGCGAGCGTGGCTGGAACTTTCTTCCGGGCATTTATTGCTAGATCTGCGGCAAGGAGGGGCATCTTGGCCACCGCTGCTTCAAGCGGTTTGATGCCTCGGTGTCTGGCCCGCCACAGAAGAGTGCATCATCCGCGACGACGACGTCCTACGGGGTCGACACCAACTGGTACGTCGACTCTGGCGCCACCGACCACGTGACCAGCGAGTTGGAGAAGCTCACGGTGCGCGACAAGTACGGCGTCCACGACCAAATCCACTCTGCTAGTGGCACAGGTATGAGGATCAATCACATTGGGTCCAGTGTTTTGCATACTCCAAATAGTGATATCCATCTCAATAAAATTCTTCATGTACCTCGTGCCAGCAAAAGTTTACTTTCTATTCATCGCCTTGCACGTGACAATAACGCCTTCCTTGAATTTCACCCGGATAAATTTTTCATCAAGGAGCAGGGCACGAAGAGGACACTCCTCAGAGGCACATGTGAGGAAGGTCTCTATCCCCTGAAGTCGAGTCCACCCAAGTCGAATGCAAATAATCAAGCTCTTGGGGTCACCAAGGCGTTTACCACCCTGTGGCATCACAGGCTAGGTCATGCTTCTACCCCCGTAGTTCAGCAAGTCCTAAGTCGCCATAGGCTTCCTTTTGTCAAAGATTCCAATAAGAACACAATTTGTAATGCATGTCAGATGGGTAAGAGTCATCAGCTACCTTATCCACAGTCGACTAGTGTGTCTACTAGTCCTCTAGATTTGATTTTCTCGGACGTATGGGGCCCTGCACCCTCTTCCATTGGACGACATTCATATTATGCGAGTTTTATCGATGATTTCAGTAAATTCACTTGGGTGTATTTTTTGCGTCACAAGTCTGAGGTCTTCCAATGTTTTCGAGATTTTCAGCAACTAGTTGAGCGCCAATTTGATAAGAAAATTTTGGCCATGCAAACCGATTGGGGTGGTGAATACCAAACCCTAAATTCCTTCTTCAAGCATGTTGGTATAGCTCATCTTGTTTCTTGTCCGCATGCTCATCAGCAAAACAGGTCGGCCGAGCGCAAACACCGTCACATTGTTGAGGTTGGCTTGTCACTTTTAGCCCATGCATCAATGCCACTCAAATTTTGGGATGAGGCCTTCTCTACTGCCGTATTTCTTATCAATAGACTTCCATCCAAAGTGATAAACAATGAAACACCCTATGAACGTCTTCTACAACAAACACCTGACTATTCCTTCCTCCACACTTTTGGGTGTGCTTGTTGGCCAAATTTGCGACCCTTCAACAACAAAAAAATGTCTTTTCGGTCAAAACAGTGTGTCTTCCTAGGCTACAGTAATCTTCATAAAGGATTTAAATGTTTAGACCCCTCTGTTGGCAGGGTCTATATCTCACGTGATGTAGTCTCCGATGAGCAAGTGTATCCTTTCTCTCTTCTTCATCCAAACGCTGGGGCCTTGCTTTGGTCCGAGCTCTCCATCCTTCCTGATGTTCTCCTCAATCCTTCATCGCAATTTGGGGATGCAACTCTACTTGACCGCAATGTTGATACTCCTCTGTCTAACCGTGGTCCAAGTACCACAAGTGTTGATGAAAATGCAGGTGAAAACGGCGTTCAAATTGATGCAAATTCGGATGAAAACGGGCGTTATTTCATGCACCCGCTACCCAACAACGGCGGTGCTGAAACCCAGGTTGATCCTCCAGCCGAGGACAGCGCGCCGGCGGCACCTGGCGCCGTATCATCACCAGGATCGGGGCTGGTATCCTCGGACGAGCCCGTCTCGCGGTACGGTGGTCCAGACGCTGGATCCTCTGCGGCCTCGTCCACGCCTCTGCAGTCTACGACCACACCGTCTTCGCCGCAGCTGGATCCGAGCGCGGGGCGACAGTCTGCGTGTGGCGACACGGGTGCAGCAGGCGGATCCTTCCCTGGATCCACTGTGGCCACACCTTCGGTGGTTGCTCCTGCGGCCACGACGACAGCACCACCATCTACACGACTTCAACACAGTATTCGGAAACCCAAAATTTATACTGATGGAACAGTGAGATGGGGCATGCTTGCAGTTCAATCAAATGAAGAACCAACCTCTGTTGATGTTGCCATGCGCGATCCTAAGTGGATAGAAGCCATGAACAGTGAGCACACTGCACCGCTGCGGAAAAAGACTTGGCATCTTGTGCCTCCTCCGAAAGGGAAGAATATCATTGATTGTAAATGGGTTTATAAAGTTAAGAAAAGAGCAGATGGCACCATTGATAGATACAAGGCACGACTAGTAGCAAAAGGCTACAAACAGAGGTATGGAATTGACTACGAGGACACCTTTAGTCCCGTAGTCAAAGCTGCCACTATACGACTCATTCTATCCATTGCAGTTTCCAAAGGGTGGTCATTGAGGTAGCTAGATGTGCAAAATGCATTCTTGCATGGTGTATTGGAAGAAGAGGTATATATGCAGCAACCCCCCGGTTATATTGATCATGTTCATCCAATTTGTATGCAAGTTGGACAAAGCTTTATATGGTCTAAAGCAAGCACCTCGTGCATGGTATGCTCGTCTATGCCATAAACTTGTCACACTCGGCTTTATACCCTCTAAAGCAGATACCTCTCTATTCTATTACAACAAAGGGAAACATGTAATATTTGTGTTGGTCTATGTTGATGACATTATTGTGGCAAGCTCATCACAGGAGGCCACCAATGCCTTACTAAAGGATCTAGAGAAGGAATTTGCGTTAAAAGACCTTGGAGACCTGCACAATTTTCTCGGGATTGAAGTAACAAGGAACGTTAATGGTTTAGTGTTGAGTCAAAGGAAGTATGCTGAAGAAATTGTCAAAACAGCGGGAATGCACTACAGCAAACCCGTAAGCACTCCGCTGTCCACCAGCGAAAACCTTAGTGCATATGAAGGGGAAAAACTTGGACCAGATGATGCAATGAAATACAGAAGTGTTGTAGGGGCCATGCAATATTTGACACTAACTCGTCTAGACATTTCTTTTGCAATGAATAAAGTATGCCAATTTCTTCATGCTCCCACCACTCTCCACTAGACTGCAGTGAAGAGAATACTCAGATACATCAATGGAACACTGAACCTCGGGTTGCAGGTCAAGCGTTCTGACTCAATGATGATCAGTGCATTCTCTGATGCAGATTGGGCCGGGTGCGTAGATGACCGATGCTCCACTGGAGGCTTTGCTGTATTTCTCGGACCAAATCTGGTTTCATGGTGTGCAAGAAAACAACCCACAGTTTCACGCTCAAGCACAGAAGCAGAGTACAAGTCTCTTGCCAATGCAACAGCAGAACTAATGTGGGTACAAAAGTTGTTGATCGAGCTGAAGATTGAACATCCACCTGCAGCAAGGTTGTGGTGTGATAACCTAGGGGCCACCTATCTCTCTGCCAACCCAGTGTTCCATGCAAGAACCAAGCATATAGAGATCGACTTCCATTTTGTTAGAGAAAGAGTAGCTCAAAAGCTATTGAATATAAGGTTCATCAACACTGAAGACCAACTAGCCGACAGGTTCACTAAACCCTTGTCAGAAGCGAAGTTAATCCAATTTCAAACCAATCTAAACCTTGTGGCCGGTTAAGATTGAGGAGGGGTGTTAAGAATAGTATGTAGATCTCGGTTGTACTAATTATAGTATAGAGGCTATGTATAGTTGGAAGAATTGGTTGTAATTCCTTGAATCATGTACATGCCACCGGGGGGCTTTTCCCTGGCCTATAACAGGCAACCGAGGAGGACCCCGAGGGGCATCCTCGTTCACCCATTTCATTTTTACATTCTGAATTCTATTCATGTGTCGTATTTGAGTCCATCCAAATCCTAGTCTACACATGACAGTTTGTCCATGCCGTGCGTGTCCACCAATTTATTCTACACACCACAGTTCGTCCAAGCTCTTCCCTGATGCATACCGCCGTTACATGGAAAAGAAACTCCGGTCAGATGCTGGATTTCCAGGCACCCCTATTCGGTTGTTGTGGTTGTGGCAGAAGGTGGCCAGACAAACGAGGTGAGAAAATAATGATGCACGTAACCTCAACCATTTTAGTTGAATAGATATTTTTAATAATTAAAACAAACACGCAAAGGAAGTTGTGAGATCAGTGAAAATGGGGAGGAAATAAAATGATATACTGCTAGCTTTGGGGAAGCCAAACATTGGTATACCTGTGATTAGCAGCACAGGTTGTATCATTTTGGAATCAACTTTTGTAGGATTCATACTGATTGGAAGTCTAGTAGCCATGAGGTTTATTCAATTGATGTGTCCTGTCTTTTACCCCTGCTATGAATTTATTGTTTCCTTGAACTGTTTGGTTCCTAAAACTCTTGGTAGGTAAATCTGCTGATAGTAGAACGCAGAGCCCAGGAACCCCTAGCAGGATGGTTATAGCTGCGTAACTAAGTCACGGCCTCCAGGTACCTCTCTTCTTTTGTTTTCGCTTTTTAGAAAATAGAAGCATGATTTTTGTTAAGACAACGCGCACTTAGAATCAATGTACTGGCTAGC
This sequence comes from Saccharum spontaneum, assembly GCA_022457205.1. Classification (NCBI taxonomy): domain Eukaryota; kingdom Viridiplantae; phylum Streptophyta; class Magnoliopsida; order Poales; family Poaceae; genus Saccharum; species Saccharum spontaneum. Next base: position 59,542,983 of record CM039598.1, read on the forward strand.
AAATGTGGAAACTATAAAATGTCAACTGTTTGTTCTCTATGGCAGGGCATGGAGCCTGCCTAAATGCTTGCCACAAGTCAGCTCTAACACTGATTTTATTGAGGCGGGTGCGGAAGCAGCTACCGGGGGTCACGGCAAGTAGCGGGCTGGCGTGCGTGCGAGGTTTTCCGCCATGCTCACTATGCACACTTGCAAGGATCGCCTTTTTACCGCTTTTTTAATTTCTTAATTTATTTCGTTGGCAACTTGATTTCCATGCATGCATATACCTTCAATCAATAATTTGAACGTTACTACTCCATACATACATATACCCACACAGACCGGCATTGTGATTTCCTGCCACCGAAAAGAAAAAGCCTGGAAGATGAATATCACAACGACGACGCATTAGCTAGCCGTGCCCATGGATGGAGTGGACACGCACAGCATGCATGACCCCGTCCCCGTTCGTTTGCTGGCTGGGCCGCATGTGCCTTGGAAACGTAAAGGGCACCACTCCACTAGTCACGCTACCCTGATGGGAGGGAATTACCAGTAGCCTGCTGCCACTGCCAGTGACAGTTGGCTGAAAAACTAAACGTTGATCGGTGCTAGGCTGCTAGCTTGATACTAGTTAGCCTCAAGACGACAAGTATCATCACCTTCTCGAGTGAATACAGTGGTCTCAACAATGGAGTTGTCATCATCGTACGTTGTACGTGGGCTTCATTGATCGACTTAATTAGGCATGGACCTTCTGGATGACTTCTCCACTCCTATTTAAGCTGAATGATTTCAGGCAGAGCTGCCTGTAATCCTCCATAGTCTTTTTCATAGCCTGCTTCTGATCTTCCTTAAGATCTTCTTCCGATATCGCGATGGCGTTCCCCGTATCAATCTCAGGATTGAACATATTGATCGTGTTGATTGGTCCCACCGATCGTGCCAAAAGATGTGTTGATGCAAAAGTGAATCCGTAAACACAAAGGGCTAATACCCAATCCAATATCCAAAGCGTGTCAGTCGATTTGACCTGTTAATCGACAAGAATGAAAATTCGAGTACTTTAGTCCTGACAACAGCAATACGCCAGGAAGCCACGGCCAAGAGGTACTCACGCGGAACTCGAGGATCGTCGAAGGTCACACTGAAGCGATATAGCTCGTCGAATCGATGAGAACTCGTAAAAAGAAAAGAATATGCAAACTGACGAAGTCGCCGAAAAGTAAGTAGATGCAAATAGGAGTAAAATTGGTTTGATATTGATTGATTTTACATTATCCCTCAGTCTATATTTATACCCTGATATGAAGAAACATAATCAGACATGACTAGGACACCGAATCCATATCTAAGGAAAAATATGACTCTTACATGTATCATACTCTAACAAATATAGAAAAGGAAATCAACACTTATCTACTTCCTTGTCCGCCTTGATTATGATGAAATTTTCATCGACCTCCTCTCCATCGGCATGTTTTTCGTCATCACAAGCTTCATCGGCAGTAGTCTTTAGATCTTCCTTCATCGACATCGGCAATAACATCGATCTTGCCAACAACGCCTCTGAGTACAAGTCAAACGACACCCTTTCCAGCGGTCACCACCATTCATCGGTAACAACCCTCACAAGCTGATCTTTATCGGCACCCTTCTACCAGCGTAATACAATAACTTTCCTTCTGCCGATTAGCCCACTCTGATCATTTTGACACGTGCCAAAAATGGTGTCAACAGGACATAAGGTTCCTTTCCTTTTTTTCCGTGGAGGTCCAAGTATCGTTCCGTTCTGAGCGATGATGGTCTACAGGGCCGATTTTCCATTTACTCAGAGCCGAGGCCCGCAAAGTCCACGGAGACTGATAGTTGCGGCCCATGAAGGTCAAGCTCTCCGCACTTGGAGCTACCTCAGCCCGCAAACGTGCTTCCCAGCTTGTGATGGAAAGCCCACTAATGTCCGCAAACGTGCTTGCGATGGAACAGTGGCCACGCGCTAGGCTCTATATGGGTCAACGAACAACTAATTGGACCACGAAGGTCTATTCTCACATGCGATGCGAAGCCCACTAATGTCCAGCTCCACGAAGGTCCAGCCGTCCGTCTGCAAAGCGAAGCGTACCGGCCACACATACGCAAGCTCTAGTCATGTCCAGCACCACATGAAGCTCCAGGCCCGCCCTCGGCAACGAAGCCAAATGTGGGTAATCCATCTGGCCTCCTCCTTTGCTTTTTAAAAAAACAGTTCTCCTCCTACCCTTGCTAGAAACTAGCATAGAGGAGGCCGAGGGTTACCCACAAGAAAGGGGGGAAAGTGAGGGCTGGTTCAACTAGATGGGGAGACGTTGCAATAAATCATTTAGGAGTAAATCGCCATTTATAGACCATGCTCGGAGCGGAGTGAATTTACATCTTGCCCTCAAGAATGAGGCCAACTATCGACTCTTTATAGGTACAGAGGGGTACGACGGATATTTCTTGCGTCTCCATCCATCACTCCTCAGTGACCGCCACTTCCCGTCTCCTATCAAATGGTGCATGACTGTCCTCGGCTCCTCGCGAGGGTCCTATCCTCCCGGCAGAGGAGGTTATTGATGAGCCGAGATCGACCTGCGGCTGCACAAGTTCGAGGTTGCCTCCGCCGGAGCACACTACTACAGAATTGATTTTGCGTGACACCACCCAAAACTTAACAGAGGCGGGCACCAGATTCAACCGCCTCAGAAAATCCAGGGCTATTAACGGAGGTGGTCAGTTTAATTTACCAAGGCGGCCACTTTGGCTCGCCTCGGAAAATTGATTTACGGAGGCGTGCATTATAAGATGACCGCCTCCAAAAATACCATATTTTCCGAGGCGGTCGTCTTATAATGCCCACGTCTGTAAATCTATTTTCCGAGGCGGGCAACTTTAAAGGCCCGCCTCCAAAAATAGGGCCCTAGCTCCTAGCCCAGGAAAAGCCCATCTCAGCATTTCTACCGAGCTCGTATATAAGTGGCACTTCACTTGTGAACCCTAGCCTCACTCTCCCAGTGCCTCACCACTTCCCCAGCCGCCTCCCTCTCTCATCGCTAACTCCTCGACGCCACATCTCCTTCACTCCCTCAGCGTGACCGCCCCCTCCTCCCTCTACCCACGCGACCGCCCCCTCCCTCTCTTGTCGGCGACGCCATCTCCCTCCCTCCCTTAGCGCGTCGGCCATCCCTACCTCTCCCATACGCGACCGCCCCCTCCTCCCTCTACCCACGCGACCGCCCCCTCCCTCTCTTGTCGGCGACGCCATCTCCCTCCCTCCCTTAGCGCGTCGGCCATCCCTACCTCTCCCATACGCGACCGCCCCCTCCCTTCCTCCCCCGTCGGCGGTGCAGCAGGCTGGCTCGGGCGCCTCCCCTCCTCTCCACTCAAGCTTCCCTCTCCTTCTCTTGATGGCACGGGGGCCAACCCCCACCGGCGGCGGCGGCGCGTGGGGCATGGATCGGCACCGGCGGCGCGAGCTCCCCCCTCCCTCCCCGTTGACGGCGGCACTAGGGTGGCTCTCCTTCCTCCCTCTCCCTGCGCGGCGGCGCTCCTCCACCGCCTCCACTAGATTTGGCCGGCGCGGGTGGATCCGGCGTCGATTGCGCATGGGAGGCCGGATCCAGCCTCGGCACAGGCAGATCCAGCAAGGTGTGTGCGCGGACGGGGGTCTCCTTCGACAGCGGCGACCACGGCGGTCCTCCTCCCCCACCCTAGCTGCGCGCGGTGGAAGATCCGGCGAGCCGGATTTCGGATCCGGTGGCGGCCAAGTCCCCTCCTCCCTCTCCTCCGGCCAGGCGCGCCGGGGCCGGCCGGATCTGTGGTGGCCAGGCCCCCTCCTCCCTCTCGTTCGGCCAGGCGCACGAGGGCCAGGCCATTGTTACGCCACCATTAACGGTGACCTTTCATCTGCAGCGGTTGCCCTTGCCCGCCTCGGAAAATAAAAAACGACCGCCTCGGAAAAGATTTTTGTAGTAGTGGCAGTCAGCCAATGGACGGTGGAGGGTCCCGTCGTGGGACGAGGGTAGACCAGGGTGGCGCTTTAAAGGAGTTCCCCCAACACCGTCATTGCTCTCAGGCGTCTGATCTGATTCTAAACGCCTGGTTACGGAATGCATGCCTGGCTAGTGCTTTGCCTGAGAGGGCACCGAGCACATAGGCAGAGGGCAGATAACCTATTCGTCCGCTTCCTCAGCCAAAGGGCCAACGACGTCCTCGAAAAGGCCAACTACCCGGGGACGGGAGACTAGTCCACAAAGGCATTTGGGCCCCCCGACAAATGGCACTGCAAACATCGTGACACGTTGATCGCGATTGATGAACAAATGGCACTTCACACAGCCTCATCTGGAGGACCCATGCTAGCTAGCTTCTCGATCGACATGATTGTTAGGCGTGAGAAATGCTGACAGCAGACAACAACGTCTTCAATCCTACACAGCGCTAAATCCATCCTCTATATATCATAGTCATCAAGATTTTCTTCTCTATACCTAATTCTTCCGTACTCATCCATCCTCTATATCGTTCTCTATCCATTGTGGGGTCCACTTATCACTTTATCTAAATATATTCATGTGAGATCTTGTTTTGAAGAATTTATTGAAACGAATTTAATAGTGCAATCAGAATTTAATTTGATTTTATGATTTGTGAGTTATAACATTTTTTGTAGTTTAAAAAGTGGGGCCCGCGTCTAATTCAGCGTGGGCGCATGGTGGAGCCGCAGACGTGCACATCGTATAGAGGATTTCCTGTAAAAGAACTGTGCCGACCTATATTTAGCGGATGAAAGTCGATAACGTACACAGTTAGAGGACCCGCTGCAACAAGTTTTCACACTATATCATCCTGGAGAGAGTTTTAGCGTCTCCCGGTGCGGTCAGTCTAATGGAGGATAAGCCTGATGTGGCTATCTATCGCCGCTGGCGAGGTTATTGCACTAAAAAATCAGACGCTCCTAGAGATCCCGGCTCTAGATTGTGCTATGTATCTATCTAGATTCATAGCAAAACTGTACCTAGAAAAATCAGAATAACTTATGCTTTGTTCTCTTCCCTTCCAATTTTCAAGTTTTTTTACTCTCTTTCCATCACATCAATTTTTGACGTAGGCATGGAGCATTAAATGTTGGTAAAATAAATGGCTAATTGCACAGATTAGTTGTAAATCACGAGACGAATCTTTTGAGCCTAGTTAGCCCATGATTAAATAATATTTGTTAAATACAAACAAAAGTGCTACAGTTAGAAAAATTCTAACTTCCTACTATCTAAACAAGGCCTTACAATTTAATTTAGAACGAAGGGATGACTATTTACAGTTTAGATGACTTTGCTCATCATGACCAGCAAAATTATTTGCTCACATGACAGAGAACTGGTGACAGTAAGTCTCGGAGAGAAAGGAGTCTATATTGGCTGGCGCAACACGTGGACAAGGCCAAGCCACGTAGCATCCGAACAAATTAAAATCTGCGCCTAGCTATTATTATATGCGCTTCGTTCATCCACCTCTGTTCGCGTCCGCACTTGGCAGGGTCGGTCTCCTCTGCTCACCCCCCTTCCACACAAACCGTAAGCGGCAGAGCGATCCAGGGCTCTGCGGCAGCCATGGCGGAAGCCGTAGCTGGTTTGCTCGCCTCCGCTCTCGTCGGCATCGCCAAAGACAAGCTGCGCTCCGCCATCGCCGAAAGCGCCAGTTTGCTGTGCAACTTCGGCGACGACCTGGAGGACATGATGGATGTTCTCGAGACTATCTCAGCAGCTCTTGAGGACGCCGAGAGGAGGTCAGTCAAGGACAAATTGGTGCAGCTGTGGCTGAAGCGGCTAAAGAACGTCGCCATGGACATCTCCGAGATCCTCGAAGACTACCAAGACACTAGCGACCAAGCAAAGGGAAAGGTGCGTTGTTACTATACACTCTAAAATGTTTGCAGATCAAATACTGGCACAATTATCTTTAAATAGTTTATTTATACTTAAACAAACAGAGTTTTAGTACGACTCTGCACAAAACCGTCCTATGTATGAAAACTAATGAGTTGGTCTGCACAAATAGCGCAGGTAAGCTAGATTTTTTTCACTATAACATTTGGATTTTTCTTACTTTAATTTTTTTATTAATAGTTTTGTTTCTTGGTTTGATTGTGTGGGTTCTTTCTCAGATTTCTTTCTTACCAATCCAATCACCTGTGCAATTTCTGCCGATGCTAAATTAAGATAGTCCTCAGTTTTTTTTTTTGAGATCTAGTACTTAATAAAACTATGGCCCACGTCACTCAGTTGTCTAATGACTTGAACCTCTTCTAAATTTAACTTTTCAGCTATCTTGTACCGTCGATTAAGCATTCATAAGCGCCTTTTTTGCACTAAACCATAGACGGATCCATAAGAATATTTCTGTTGGAGTCTGCTGCCTCAAGCAAACACTCACCAACCCTTTCACTGCGCCAACATCCATTGATGCTTCAAGTCTTCCCAAATAAACCGTAGATCCATCACTGGTGTTGTTCTGATCTCGTGTATGCTGCCCATGTCACTCTATGCACTGTTTTTCTGGACTGGTGTGACCGCATTTGTTTTTTCTTTTGACACCTTATTGCGAAGAAAAAAGAAAATCCAAACTATGTCCGTTGCGTGGCTTGCAAACTTCTTACTGCTACCGGCCGGGAGGGCCTAGCCTCCACCGCCTTCCGTGTCTAGCACCATTCTCGTTTTGATGATGCTTCATCATGGCGAAGATTGCAGTACGTCGTCTTCCACGGCGGCAAGGGAAGCGTTGCTGGTGTTCTTGGAAGGCTTGGATCGGCGTAGGAGTTGGCGGTCTCCATTCTCCTTTCCTTGTTCTTCGACTTCATCGTTGGCGTATGTTCTTGTGGCCGATTAACAGTTGGGCAAAGCAAGGTGCTGATAACGTGTCAGAATTAGAGAGCGAGAGACAACGAGGGATGCAAATGATTCTCTATCATTCCATTGACACAGTGACGTAAATATATATACAGGAGCCCAAATATACAGTTACAAGTTTTAGAGAGAGTGAAAAAGCATCATTTAGGGTGTGTTTGGTTTGAGGACAAGAGTAGATGGGACATGGCCATCCAAGCTAATTTTCTGTTTGGTTGGATGGATATCTGTTGGATAGAACAAGCTATTTTTCTATTTGGTTAGATGGACAAGCATGGAGAAGGCAGCTACACTCACCACCTACCAAAACTGGTGATGTTACCCCTTGTAACGTGCACAACAGCTTCAACATATATACGTGGTTACTAAATTGTTTATGTAAAAAAAGAAAGAAAAGAATTTCCAAAAGAAAACAAAAAAAGAGAAAAAGAAAAAACAGCTGCACCTCACAAATCTCACGCATGCTACAGGAACCCAGCACACACACACAACACCACACATGGAAACCCGAGGCACGGACGGCCTTATCCTCTCCCTTGCGTCGCCTCCGGTCGCTCATCCTCTCCCTCGCACCTCCTCTGGAAGCACCAGTGCTGGTCCTCGCTCCTTCGGCCCCTGCTTCCTTTCTCTCCGATGAAGCTCCTACTCATGCTCCTCACCTACATGCTCTGCCGAGTGGGCACCAACGGGGAAGAGATGACCGACAGCGGCAGGGCAAGGCGAGCGGCGCCGCCATGGCTCGAGACGAGGAGTAGGGAGAGATTGGAGCCATCAGGAAGAAGAGCGGTGACGACCGGGAGGTGAGGACATTCTCCGTGCACGCTCCAACCTCTCTTCCCACGCGCTCGCAACCAGCCGTGGACAAGCTTATCCGCTAGATTTTCAGGGGCAGCTGTATCCAGCATCTTGAGGGAATATTCCCCAAAGTGGATATTCATAGCCATCGTATCCATCCAACCAAAAACCCTCATCCAGGGATATCCAAGTGCCATCCATGGATATCCATGGAGCCAAACACACCCTTAGGATTGACCATTAATAATAACTCTCAATAGTAATTTTTAGGTATAGAGATTTTTAACTTTAATTATTAGATACACTGATACACACTAACTTTTTATTTAGATGTCTTTTCTAACAATATGCACTACTACAAAAATGATTCATAGCAATGGTGTCTTTTTTAGGGGCGGCTCACTCTCGAGCCACCCCTACAAATCGAACAGTAGGGGCGGCTGGTGATACAAGCCACCCCTACAAATGTGACCCACGATTTCTTTACAAGCCTATAGTGGTTGTGTTGTTAGACCATGTGGCTCAAATTATATAAATAATAACTTTAGTTTGAAGTTTAGGGATCTTAGTTTTTATATTTTATATGGACATTTTATTATGGTATTCTTCTCTACAATTTATCAAACTATTAAATTTTCAATATTTACCTTTACTAATCATGTTTTAATACTCTCTATTTAAGTATTTTTCCTATCAATTTCTACGTAAATCAAACTGCTATTTTCAACTAATTTATATTTAAAAAGTAGTATTTAATTTTAATAGGCATGGAACATCTACAATATAGTTTGCAACTAAATATGTTTAGATTTTTTTCACTTTTTGCTCTATCCATCGTTGTCATTTCAAAGTTGCACAACGTACAACGCTGCCACCCCAATGATTGGAACGTGCTCCTTGTGCCCTTCTAATAGTTATGTTTTATTTTCTTTTCTTTTGTCGAGAAATTTCTTCTTTTAGGATTGACCGAGCAGTTTCCTTTTATTAATAGTACGACTCTTCTTTCCGTATACTATTGGATTATTATGACGTTTAGCTTTGTTTGGGATCTAAAGTATGGAGTTGTATTTGATATGGACTTTCGGTTTAATTTAGATCGTTATAAAATTCAGCTGTGTATATTCTTTTTCTTTTTCTCGAGTGTTGACCTAATATAGACCGTTAGATCATCATGAAATCCAATTCGTGTATATTATTCTTTTTTTCTATTAATCTCAGAATTTCTTGACCCTCTCGATGAACTTGAGAACACCTTTTAACATTGTTCTATAGATATAAAAGATTGCCTTCTATTATTTTCTGCCGTCGTATGGATTGAAATCTATACTTTGGGAATTTCTAGTGCCTGGAGGTCTAGAGCAGATGACCGCGTTCGGACGCCCCACGCATGCTGGAGCCCCAGCCCTGCCCACCCACGCCTGCCGGTGCACCATATTGCTGCTGCACGTGCATGTCCGTCTCCTGTTTGCCTCACTCCATCCCACACACGCACCCTGCCTACGCCCCCACTCCTTCCCCCGGACTGGGCCCCTCCTCTCTCCGCGCGGGCGGGACCCGGGAGCTCGGGTGAGGACGAGCATCCTTCCCCAGCGCCCGGGCTGTTCCCTTATGACTCTCTAAACATACCTCTGAAACACGAAACACTGGTAACATGAAACACTTGAATACAACATAAGTTTAAAGCAGATTAAACATTTGGAATATACACTTGCAACATATGTGTGAAACATATGCAACGTCTAAATAAAACACTTGCAACATAAGAATGAAATAGCTGAAACATTTGGAACATACTCTTACAACATATCTGTGAAACATATGCAACATCTAGATCAAAATTCTTGCAACATACGTCTAAAATAGATGAAACACTTTGAACAAATGCTTGCAACATGCCTGTGAAACATTTGTAGCATACGCAACATCCCGCTCTACTTTTGCAATATCCGTTTAAAACACTTGCAACATACCTGGAAACACGTGAAACATACATTTGTAACATGTGCTTTTAGCACAACATCTCCTTACTGCTCGGGAATGGAAGCTCGTCAGTGCGTGGAGTTCAACTGTGTAGAGCTCGCCAGGGGCAGGGAGCTCGCTGCTCCGGTGGAGAAGGCCACCGCAAGTCAGAAGCTCGTTGCAGGCAGCAGGTGCGCTGGCACAGAGGAGATGCCGGCCGACGGAGCTGAGGCGCGATGGAGAGAGAGGCGCGGTGGAGAGGGATGCACGGTGGAGAGCGTCGTCACCGAGGCGGCGCGGTGGAGCGTGGTCATGGAGAGTTGTCGCGGTGCTGTGGCAGGGTGAGTTTTTTAGATAGAACGATTGGGGCAGTGGATGAGCAGATCGATAAGATGTGGTTGTTGGGCTACGTCGCAACCCACATCGGCACCGTCCGGGGCGAACGGACACCCTATCCCAGCATTACCACTATAGTTTAGATTAATGATCCCAAATGGAACTATTCAATAGATCAAACATGGCTGCAAAGATGAGGTACATGCGGTTGTGTGAGTTTTTATTTAGAAAATGAGGGTGTGTGCAATATCCCGCATTCAAAATCTACTTTGGTAAAAACATTAACTCAGAGGTGTTACGTTTGGAATCCACCAACTACAACTCCTCTTGTGCCACATGGGCCAAGAACACATCTACTATAGGCTTAACGGTTTGGGCTGTTACATGCATCCCCTTACTTATTACATTAATCCCTCTTACCTCTACATGCGCATGCAATAAGGGTTGATGTTCTGAATACCATTTATAACACCCCGTGTCATAACACCCCGCACCCAAAGGGTTAATACTTTGAATACCATCAATAACACCACGAGTCCAAAATCTGCTTATATGGCCTAGCTCCACACATGGAACGAGCCTACATACGCGTACCACCTCACTTATAGTTTTCTCACTTCGTGTAAAAGAGTTAACCCACGTGCTATGTTTGGAACAAGGCTAATAAGCTCGCACTCACCCTTCTAAACTTCCAAGGCGATACTAAACCACCAACTATAACTCCTCATGTGCCACATGAGCCACATGGTCCAACAACACAACCACTATAGGCTTCTAACGAGATGAGGTGTTATAGTGTGAGTTAGGTTCATATATAAATTCAGGATACTTTTCCATGATCTGTGCTGTTGGACCAGTAATTACGATAAAGTTAAATATTTGAAATTCATATATATAACTGGATTATTTAAATTAATTTTAGTTGGATCTAATATTTTTATCAATTTTTTTTTAATTTCCATTTAATGTTTGAAAAGCTCTTTTTTTAATTTTGACAATGTAGAAAAGCAATGGGATGTTACACTAAAGTTGGGATACCATCTAGCTTTGAGCTGGTTTTTGTCTGGTTTAATATCCTATTTTGTTTTCATTTCTCATGTAGTAGGATGTTTCTTTATAACAAGCATACATAAGTTAACTTAGGTTCGGATTTGGCTAGAAGAGTGTAATGGCGTTGTACCACATGGTTGACTATCTCTATCTTCTTGTTTTTTCTTCTTATAAAGACATACATGAATTATACTTTGTTCTTGAAAACCCTACTTTTTTTTATAATATTCATTTTTCATTATCTGAAACATATTTTATAGAAATTGTTTAGGTGTCACATCTCAGATCATATAGATGTTTACATATTTTAAAACAAAGAGTGTATAGAACAGGAATGGCAACCCAATGATCTGGACTTATCAAACCAAATGTTTTTTTTACACATTATGTATTTATATTTTGTATGTAACATTATGTAGGGATAGTAATGTTTGATTCTTCTCTACAGGAGGATTTGAAGTCTTTAGCATGTCCTATTTTAGTTTGTGGTCATTGAATAGATTATATTCCATTTCCACATTATTTTTTTATACCTCTTCGCTTAGTCTATGTTCCAACTGAGAAATAAATCAAATTCTTACAGATGCAACGAGTTCTCCTATGTCTCCCTGTAGCATACAAAAATACTGTCGTGGCTAAAAGGATGAAGAGTTTGAGAGAAAACCTAAGGAAAATCAGAAACGAAATTGATATCTTTAACTTTATAAAGGACAACAGTGCTACTAAGGAGCAGCCTTATGATGGACGTGAAACAACATCATATTTGCCTGAAGAACCAGTAATAGGAAGGGATGGAGAAAAACAAGAAATCATAAAGTTGTTATGTACAAATACCAACAAAGATGAGATCGTGATTGTTCCTATCTATGGCCTTGGAGGTATGGGTAAGAGTACTTTGGCACAACTAGTTTACAATGATGCCCAATTCAAGAAGTATGATCATCGTATATGGGTTTATGTGTCCCAAGATTTCAATTTGAAAAAAATAGGAATGTCTATAATTTCTCAGCTACCAACACAAGGAGGTCAACAAAATATGGGAACACAGCAGGTGATAAACCAATGCCTTGATAACCAACTTCATGGCAAGGAAGTTCTGATTGTTTTAGATGACTTGTGGGAGGAAAATAAGATTGAGTTGGATAAACTAAGGAGGATGCTTCACATCAAGGGTAGTAAGCAGGTAGATGTGATAGTTACCACACGCAAGGAAGAGATTGCAAGGAAAGTTTCCAGCAGTGAACCATACAAGCTACGACCTTTGGGAAATGATATCTGTTGGGAAATAATTAAGAGATCCTGTAGGTTTGAACTTAAATCTAACCAAGAAAAAATAGAGCAAATAGGATTGGATATTGCAAAGAAATGTGGCGGTCTGGCATTAGCGGCTCAAGCAATTGGATTCATGCTAGGATCGATAGATGATTTGCCTGGATGGACAAAAGTAAATAACAGTGATATCTGGAATAGGTCTTCTGAAGAGAATGGTGTGCTTCCATCCTTGTTATTAAGTTATGAAAGGATGCCACCACAGCTAAGGATTTGTTTTTCGTATTGTGCCATATTTCCCAAAGGCCAGAATATTATTGAAGATGATTTGGTTCAACAGTGGGTTGCTCTAGATTTCACTAACCAATCGAAGGGGAAGGAATATATCAACAAACTTTTGGGAATGTCATTCCTTCAAGTTTCAAAGTTGCACTCGGTATGCTACAATACAATTGCTTGAGCACTACTTTTTCCTGCTAGAACCTATGAACTCATTTTTTTCCTATTATACACCTTCATAAATTCATATAGCTATGCAGCATGCATAACATACATCACTCTTTTTTTCTAATCAAAGATGTTGGTAATTTATATGCAGATTTGAGAGGATGTTTTAATTGTTTTTGAATAATGGCAGAAATGGTGATTGTGATACAAATTTTATGGGGTTAAGTAGATTATTTATCATAATGTCAGATGGATAATTGGATGCAAATTTAAGATTACTATAGGTTTTGTTCGTAATGGCAAATATAGGTAATTTAAATATAGGTTAAGAAGTTACTTTATATTGTGTTAAAAATCGTAGAGGTGGGTAGCTATTTAGAAAATAGAATATTTCATTCTGATTATTATCTAGTGTGATTAGAGTGTACTGATTTGATGGCTACATGAATCTTTTTTTTTGTGAAAATTTGTATATTTTATTTATTTCTATCACGTCTCATGAGTATTAATGTGAGGGCCATTGGACCTCTCGTTAAAATATCTTGGATTTTTTTGCTGGAGATGTATTCTGTTGAAACCTAAGTTTAACTTACACAAGCTATTGCTGCATCCCTTTCTGTGACATCATGAATCTAGCTTTCAACTTTTAATCTTATTATTTTTGCAAACATTTTATCCACGTGTTATGTTGAACTCTAGTGTGTATTTTATATTTTATCTGAGATTGTAGTTATTTTATTATATTAAAAAGAGTCTAGATTCTAGACTACACTCTCAGTTGTTACAAAAGCATAAATAGTCAATTCAGGTTGGGTGGCATCACTCAACATGTTAAATTGTTTAAGTCAAGAATTGTATGCATAATGTTATTGCCTATAAAAATTAAATATCAAGTTTTTAAATCGTACCTAGCTCAGAAAAAACATCAAGTTTTTTACTAAAGGAGCTACTATTACTAAATCCTAAAGCCCAATAAAATAAAATAAAATAAAATAAAATAAGGCGTGGGAACACACTACACACTAATTATACATGAATTCTGCAACACTTGTAGTGGCTGTATATTTTTTGTCAACACATTATTACTTAATTCATTTTGTCTCAATTCTCATATACCTTGTCTATCAATATGTCTATGTCATGAAGATTAAAATATTGTTAATCTTTACCACAAGAAAAAATATGGGCATTAATTGTTATTTATAATGAATGTTGCTATATACTTATTGGTTTCAGACTTCTCGAGAGCATGTGGTGCGATACACCATGCATGATCTGGTGCATGATTTGGCGAGACTGACTGCGGCAGACGAGTTAATAGTTTTTGATGATGCACCACGGAGCAATACACATACCCACAAATATTGTCACTATTCATTGCTAAGAAAATATGACCGGACAACGAAGTTGGCAAATATGCCTTCAAAGATGAGGGCACTTCGTTTCTCTGATAGTGGTGAACCACTGGATATCCAGAGTGGTGCATTTTCATTTGCAAAGTCCTTGCGCACTTTGGATTTCAGTGAATGCTCTGGTATATTGTTGCCAGCTTCAATTGGTGAACCGAAGCAGCTGAGGTGTCTTATTGCTCCAAGAATGCAAAATGCGAGGCTGCCAGAGTGTATCACTGAGCTATCAAAACTGCAATACCTAAACATAAATGGATCTTCACAGATTTCTGCACTGCCAGAATCAACTGGCAAGCTTGCGTGTCTGAGATATATATGTTTATCAGGTTGTTCTGGTATATCTGAACTGCCAAAATCATTTGGTGACTTAAAATCTATGGTTCATATTGACATGTCAGGTTGTTCTGGGATAAGAGAACTGCCAGAATCATTTGGTGACTTAAAATCTACGGTTCGTCTTGACATGTCAGGTTGTTCTGGGATAACAGAACTGCCAGACTCACTTGAAAAGCTCACGAATTTGCAGCATCTTGAGTTATCTGGATGCTCTATATTAAAAGCAATACCTGAACCGCTGTGTGGCCTCAGACAACTCCAATATTTGAACATGTCACGCTGTGAACAAATCAGAGAACTGCCAGAGACACTGATGAAGCTCCAGAATTTATTGCATCTAGATCTGTCACGCTGCAGCAGCATGCAACACCTGGGAGGTGTGCGTGGCCTCACCGCACTACAGCACCTGGATATGTCAGGGTTATGGAAAACTGATCTTCAGTATTTATCAGGTGTTTTGGCAAACCTCACCAGTCTCAAGTACTTGGGCTTAAGTAGTGTAACGGGAAGAGCTAGTTATGTCCCTGACTGGATCGGTGGTCTTACAAATCTGGAGCACCTGGACCTATCTGGTAATTATGGTTTAGCATGTTTACCGGCAAGTATTGGTAACCTCAAAAGATTGCATACACTGGATCTTACAGCATGTTGGGGCCTTAAGTCCCTACCAGAGAGTATACGTGCACTTGGGCTGAAGTCTTTAGTGCTGCACAGTTGCTCCGATAAACTGGTGGATCAGGCCAGTTCTCTGGTGCACTTTTCACAAACATTGCCTGACTTCAGTGTTCGTGCGGATGATGTGAACGGTTGCAGCAATCTTCATCTCCTCGAAGGCATCAACGTCGGTGAGTTAAGAATACATTCTCTAGAAAATGTAAGG
Organism: Saccharum spontaneum; assembly: GCA_022457205.1. NCBI lineage: Eukaryota > Viridiplantae > Streptophyta > Magnoliopsida > Poales > Poaceae > Saccharum > Saccharum spontaneum. The sequence continues at coordinate 59,558,366 of CM039598.1, forward strand.
TCTCTAGAAGAAGCAAATAAAGTTAAGTTGTTGGAGAAACAAAATCTATCGGAGTTAAGATTGGCTTGGACCGTGGGTCCTGTTCGACTTCTAGAGGACAAGGATTTGTTGGGACAACTAGTGCCACCCAGAGGCCTGAAGCACATGTGCCTCGAAGGTTACAGCAGTGCAGGCTTTCCAGGCTGGCTGACGGGCACTTCTTCTTGTCATCTGACAAATCTTGTTTCTATTAAACTGTGTGATCTGCCCACATGTAGAGATCTGCCACCACTTGGACAGTTACCGCACCTAGAAAAGCTGTTCCTCTATGAATTGCCTGGCATTAAAAGAATCGACAGGGAATTCTGTGGTGGCAAAGGAGCATTCCGTCGGTTGTCATCCTTCTCCTTGGGATTTATGAAAGGCTTGGAGGAGTGGAACACAACATACTCTGTTGAGGATGGTGTGGAGGAGTTCATGTTCCCTGTGCTTGACCGTCTGGAGATAGAGTACTGTCCAAGGTTGAGGCTTAAACCATGCCCACCAACATTTCGTGAGTGCACTATTGATGCGAGCGATGAAGTCATATCTTCATTGCAGAAGGTAGACAAAACCAGTCATCACTGCCCTTCCTCTAGTCCAGCCATCAAATTGTATTTGGGAATAGAGGGCGACTCCTGCCAGAGCAGAAGACTATTCCACCACTTCCCTGCCCTCCGAGAGTTGCGTATCTATGGAGAGCACCTGACGAGCGTGCCGGAAAGCATGCGGCACCTCACTTCCCTTGAGTCGCTGACGTTGGATTGGTGCGATCGCATGTCAGCACTGCCAGATTGGCTGTGTGACCTCTCCTCTCTAAAAAGCCTAGTTATCTCAGGATGTAGGAGCATCAAGTCGTTGCCTCCATGTATACAGCAACTCACCAAGCTTTAGAAGCTGGAGATTAGAAACAACCCGGAACTGAAGAAGTGGTGTGAATCAGAAGAGAACAAGACCAAGATGGCTCACATAAATATTACTCAAGTAAGTTCACTGCCGAAATGCACTAATATATATACTCCCTCTGTATCGGATTTAGAAGTCGTTTAGGACATCGACACGGTCTCTAAAACACAACTTTGACATCTTGTTTTTATAAAAAATATTTATGGAAAAGTGATATATGTATACTTTTATGAAAGTATTTTTCAAGACAAATCTATTCATATAATTTTTATATTTACAAACTCAACAACTTAAAAGTTATTGATGATTTATATTCCCAATGTTTGACCTAAACCTTGTTCAAAAACGACTTCTAAATCCGATACGGAGGGAGTATGCAGTATTAAATATTAATGTGTGCATTGTACAGAATTTATTGTCCAATAAATACCACCGTTCCAACATAATAGGAACGATAGCTAATCAGTACACACTCTGCAGGTTTTTGAGGACTGATTGATAGCTTAACAAGGCGCCATAAGAAAAGATTTTAAGACCACAATCAGCTGAAATTCAGAAGTCTGTTCTCTCAATACAAGCTAATTGGATCACGTGCTTATCGCACCCATTGCATTGAACCGTCGTCCTCCCCTAGATGCCGTCTGGGACGTCCATCCAAGCTGCGGCCTATTCTAGTGCTCAGGATTCTCTCAAGTGTTTGGATCTACTACCTTTGTTTGATATTAAGTTATTAACTAGCCGTGTCCTTATGCATGATTTATTATCTTCTAGGGCCCGTTTGGATCCTTGAATTGAATTTATTTTAATAATCATAATTTAAACACATATTAATTAAGATAATATGGTTGTATATGCATTATATTTGTATATTATTTTTTGCTATACAAGAGATATACTTATGTATTGCATTTCTACCCTATAGAGCGACTTGAAGAGCGTGTTATAACTTGCAAAGTAGAAACATAGAATGTTGATATATAAAATCAATTTTCATCTCCCAACCTATGAATTTGAGATAAACTTATACATGAACTTTGGAAAGTAGTGGAATGTCAAATTCCAAGTCAAATAGCCTAATTTACTAAGTAGATTTCAATTCCTTCAAATGAAAGGATCCAAACGGCCCCTTATATCTTACATATAAGTGCTAAAAGTTATGTGTATAAATTTTGTATGTACAACTAATCGAATGTGTTTATCTTTATATTCTCTATACATATTCATTTCCTAACGGAACACCCTACTCTATAGTCTCTATCTGGTTGTGACAAAATTTACCAATTACTGTATATGTGTTTCTGTCATTACTTTATCCATCTATTAGGTTTTTAGTATGTATTTAGTTAAAATCTTAGCTGAAGTTATATCAAGCGTTATTGCATTCTATTCCTGACATTATTAATCTTTATTTTTTCCATTCAACTTTTTCCATTTGTTTATGTTTTCGTAAAAATTACAATATTGTTTATAAGTCCAAACAATATTGTTCACCAGTCCAATCGATTTTTTATTGTTTGGCGGGCAATCCATCGTGGGTGCACTTATTGGCTCGCTGCCGCCGTCGCATGATCCGCCTAATTCGGTCATATCCAGAATGCTGGCCTCTGGTTGAGCGACTCTGCTTTGCTCCCTATTCTATTGCAGAGGACATTGTTGGCTGCTCTGTTCTGCTGGCCTTCTGGGAGGGACTCTGCTTCGTGCTTGCTGCTCAGTTCCCACTGGCTTGCTATCATTCCTGCTGCTTGCTGCTCCTATAGTATGTTGAGGCCTGGTATTTTCTGAATTCTATTCATGTCAATTTGAATGTTACTACTCCATACATATTACACACACAGGTCGACCTTGTGATGTCTTGCCCCCAAAAAAGCGAGGAAGATGAAGATCACGACACACAGCATGACCGCGTGGGGGCAAGTGGTCCAGACTCCAGAGACATTTGGGCCCCCGATCGAATTGAATTTGAATCCCCCATGGTCCACTGCATGCAGACCAATGAAAGTCTGTGGAGGGACCACCAGCCTGCTGGCAGTGTTTGATCAACAAATGGTACGGTAACTGTGCATTGGACACACACTGCATACAGCCCCCATCTGGACGGTGACGACGGACAGGCATCTGGATCCGAGACTCTAGATTTCCAAACGTTGTTGGTCTGCTGCCTCTCCAGATCCGAGACTCCGATCCATGCATCCAATCTACTCCTACGGGTAGCAACAGCTATAGATGGGAAACGGGCAGGCCTGGCCCGGTCTGTCACGGCCCACTAGGCCACCGGGCCGTGCCGCTCTAGTCCATTGTGCCTGGCTGATGGCCCTGGCACGGCCTGATGGGCCAGCCCGATAAGCATGACTCTGTGCTACACGACTACTAGTGCTTAGCCTCAAGACAAACCGGCGGCCTCTACCTCCGATTCGTATCCTCTTCTCGAGTGACTAGTGTGACTGCTACGCCATCGGAGCCTGAAGATCGACTCTCTATTGCCGGATAAGGAACAGGAGAGTATTGTTCCTCGGCGCAGTTCTCGTGAGGGCAGTAAGCCCAGCTCTCGTTGGGCCGCCGGAGAAGATTGGTCCAGTTAAGCAGCCCAGCTAGCCCAGAAGATAGATGATGCGTGCGTTGCTTGTGTGCTTCGTTGCCAGCCTGCAGTGTGCTGAGCTATATATAGGAGATATACTAGTTTCCTCTTTCAGAGTACTCATCATGATGTATGGACTGAATATTGCCTCATACTAATCCTGTCCTCGCCCATCTTCTTCTCGCCCACGTTTTCTTCTTTTTCTTCCTCTTGCTACTTGTTCTTCCTCTGCCGTGCTCACAAGTAGTCTGAACAATGGAGTTGTCATGGTACGTGAGCTTCATCGATCAACTTAAATAGGCTTGGAGCTATCTTAATATTACTAAATGGCCCCAATGGATATACCATATTAATTCTCAATGGACACCCTAGGAAAAATGATAAATCCTAGAGATTCTTGAATTAATAAGAGACATATGGCCTTTATTTTGGCACTCTATCGAATATTGCCAATAATATCCATTGGATCGATTCTAATTTATAAAAAATTATCCACATCTACCATTATATTATGAAAAATATATAGAGTAACCCCCTAATTTTGCATCTAAATTATTTATCTTTGTCATTACAAGAGATATTTCAAATAACTCCCTAATTTGTATATAAATTACACAAATCTATCATTATTAAAAACTAACCAATTCAAAATAACTCCCTAAATTTGCATCTAAATTACCTAATTTGCTATTCTGAAACTTAAATTCAAAATGACACCCTAATATATTTCATATAAATTGTCCAATTTTTGCTATTATAAAAATAAAAATAATTTTAGTCTTTGAGGCCGGCTTCTATGCCCGTTTGTTTTGCTTTTGTGGGTTTGGTCACCAATAATCCAATGATCCAATGGGTCGGCCCGGCCTATTACCATCCATGGAAGCTGCTATGGCTGCTGTTAGCGACAACGGCATTCATTTTCGCCTCAACCACGGCCATGTTCGCTTGGCTAAAATGCTATGACTGAAAGTACTGTTCACTGATTTAATGTGAGAGAAAAACACTGTTCGTTGGCTGGAAAAGTACGGCTTATAAGACAAGCGAACAGGGCCCACCTCTCTTCCGGTCAAGGCCTGCAGTCTGCGACGTCCATCGATGCTATGACCTATCCCGCTGCTCAGGATTCTCTCGAGTGTTTGGATCTACTGCCTTTGGTTGATATTAACTTCAGCACAATTTGAAATCTTATATACGTTACATACAAATGGGAAAAGTTATGTGTATAAATTTTGTAATCTTTATTCTCTCTATGTATATTCATTTCCTAACGGAATCCCGTACTCTATAATCTCTACGTGGTCGTGACAAAATTTGCCAATTACTCTTTATGTGTTTGAGTATTTCTACGATTACTTTATCCATCTATTTGTTTTTAATATGTAGTTGGTTAAAATCTTAGCTTAAGTTATATCAGCTCTTATTGCATTCATTTTCCAACATCATTAATCTTTATTTTTCCTTTCAACTTTTGATTTTATTCATTACTGTGATTTTTTATTCAAGCAATAAGTTGAAACAATATTGTTTATAGTATCTTTTATGAAATTTCAATTTTTTATGTTTTACTAGAAATTACATAAAAATATTCTAGCCTGCGCTCTTAGTTACTACAATGATGTAAACAACAGTTTTAGCCTACACCACAATAGTCAATATGGTGAATTTTCCATGTCAAAGAATGGATACTCGAAGGTTACAGCAGTGCAGGCTTTCCAGGCTGGCTGACGGGCACTTCTTCTTGTCATCTGGCAAATCTTGTTTCTATTAAACTGCATAATCTGCTCACATGTAGAGACCTGCCACCACTTGGACAGTTACCGCACCTAGAAAAGCTGGAGCTTTGGTGGTTGCCTAGCATTAAAAGAATAGACAGCGAATTCTGTGGTGGCAAAGGAGCATTCCGTAGATTGTCAACCTTCGAAGTTACAAATATGGGCGGCTTAGAAGAGTGGAACACAACATTCTCTGTTGAGGATGGTGTTGAGGAGTTCATGTTCCCTGTGCTTGACCGTCTGGAGATACGATGGTGTCCAAGGTTGAGGTTGAAGCCATGCCCACCAACATTTCGTGAGTGCAGTATATATGGGAGCGACCAAGTTATATCTTATTTGGAGGAGGTAGACAAAACCAGTCGTCTCTGCTCTTCCTCTAGTCGAGCCATCAAATTGGATTTGGATATACAGGGCGACTCCTGCCAGAGCATAAGACTATTCCACCACTTCTCTGCCCTCCGAGAGTTGCGTATCTCTGAAGATCACCTGACGAGCGTGCCGGAAAGCATGCGGCACCTCACTTCCCTTGAGTTACTGACGTTGAATTGGTGCAGTCGCATGTCAGCACTGCCAGAATGGCTGCGTGACCTCTCCTCTCTAAAAACCATAGTCATCTCAGAATGTAGGAACATCAATTCGTTGCCTTCATGTATACAGCAACTCACCAAGCTTCAGAAGCTGGAGATTAGATACAACCCGGAACTGAAGAAGTGGTGTAAATCAGCAGAGAACAAGACCAGGCTGTCTCACATAAATATTATTCAAGTAAGTTCACTGCCAAAATGCACTAATATATGTACGCAGTATTAAATATTAATGTGTGCATTGTACAGAATTTATTGTCCAATAAATACCACCGTTCCAACAGAATAGGAACGATAGCTAATCTGTACACCCTCTGCAGGCTTTGGAGGACTCTGACTTTGATTGAGAGCTTAACAAGGCACTATAAGAAAAGTTTTGAAGCCACAATCAGCTGCAATTCAGAAGTCTGTTCTCTCAATACAAGCTAATTGGATCACGTGCTTATCGCACCCGTTGCATTGAACCATCGTCCTCCCCTTGATGCTGTCTGCAACGTCCACCCCAGCTGCGGCCTATCCCAGTGCTCAGGATTCTCTCAAGTGTTTGGATCTACTGCCTTTGTTTGATATTAAGTTATTAACTAGCCGTGTCCTTCGGCTTGATTTAAATTCTCTTAGGCCCCGTTTAGATCCTTGAAATTAAATTCATTTTAATCATCATAATTTAAACACATATTAATTAAGCTAATATGGTTGTATATGGATTATATTTGTATATTATTTTTGGCTATACAAGAGATATACTTAAGTATTGCATTTCTACCATATAGAGCGACTTGAAGAGTGTGTTATAACTTGCAAAGTAGAAACATAAAATGTTGATCTATAAAATTAATTTCCATCTTCCAACCTATGAATTTGAGATAAACTTATATGTGAACTTTGAAAAGTAGTGGAATGTCAAATTCCAAGTCAAATAGCCTAATTTACGAAGTAGATTTCAATTTCTCCAAATGAAAGGATCCAAACGGCCTCTTATATCTTACATATAAGTGCTAAAAGTTATATCTTACATATCAGCCTGTGCGCTGTCCGCTCGCGCGCTGGCCCGCCCCTGTCTCCGATCCTATCCTGGTCCCTGTGGATTCGGGCATCTTCATCTTGCAACCGTGCGGTCATTGCTGAGCAACTCTGCTTTGCTCCCTATTCTATTGCAGAGGACATTGTTGGCTGCTCTGTTCCGCTGGCCTTCTGGGGCTCTGCTTCGTGCTGCTGCTCTGTTCCGAAGGATTACTCTGCTCTGGTTTGCTATCATTCCTGCTGCTTCCTGCTCCTATTGTATGTTGAGGCCTAGTATTTTCTGAATTCTATTTCTGTGTCATATTTGAGTCCATCCAAATCCTAGTCTACACATGACAGTTTGTCCATGCCGTGCGTGTCCACCAATTTATTCTACACACCACAGTTCGTCCAAGCTCTTCCCTGATACATACCGCCGTTACATGGAAAAGAAACTCCGGTCAGATGCTGGATTTCCAGGAACCCCTATTCGGTTGTTGTGGTTGTGGCAGAAGGTGGCCAGACAAACGAGGTGAGAAAATAATGATGCATGTAACCTCAACCATTTTAGTTGAATAGATATTTTTAATAATTAAAACAAACACGCAAAGGAAGTTGTGAGATCATGAAAATGGGGAGGAAATGAATTGTTGTACTGCTAGCTTTGGGGAAGCCAAACAATGGTATACCTGTGATTAGCAACAGGTTGTATCATTTTGGTATCAACTTTTGTAGGATTCATACTGATTGGAAGTCTAGTAGCCATGAAGTTCATTCAATTGATGTGTCCCATCTTTTACCCCTGCTATGAATTTGTTGTTTCCTTGAACTGTGTAGTTACTAAAACTCTTGTCATTTGTTCTTGGTAGGTAAATCTGCGGATAGTAGAACGCAGAGCCCAGGAACCCATAGCAGAATGGTTATAGCTGCCTAACTAAATCACGGCCTCCAGGTACCTCTCTTCTTTTGTTTTTGCTTTTCAGAAAATAGAAGCATGATCTTTGTTAAGACAACACGCACTTAGAATCAATGTACTTGCTAGCAAATGTGGAAATTATAAAATGTCAACTGTTTGTTCTCTATGGCAGGGCATGGAGCCTCCCTAAATGCTTGCCACAAGTCAGCTCTAACACTGATTTTATTGAGGCGGTGGCAATTGCCTGCTTCAAGAACCTGAATGGGCTGAGATGTTCATGAACTAGCTCATATTCGGTAATCCAGTATAAGTATATGCATCCATTTGTTTTGAGGTGTAGAAAAAGCATGGAGCAACTAACAGGGAGATATATGGTTCGTGGATGTCTGGAGCTCTGTTGGTAAAGTGTGAGAAAATTTATTGACTAAACTGTTGCTTTCTCCCTCTGATCCATAGTATGGACGCAACAAAATCTCAAAGGCATGTATATGGTACAAGCGTACAGCTCTGGAACATGCAGATTGTAGCAAAACAATGTCATTAGAATGACTATGTAAACTAGAGGGTAGGCCCGGCGCTTCGCGCGGGCAGCGCGGAGGGAGATGGGTCTGGATGTACAGGCACTGGATGAGTATTGGTAACCGGATCTGGTACTGTGGATAACGGCAGCACTGTTTGGCGGATCTGGTACTGTGGATAACGGGTAGGACTGTTCACTGTGTCGGTGCTGCTCACCAAACCCGGCGCTGTTCAACGGATCTGTTACTGTGGATGAATAGTCTGTGAGAGAAAAAGAGGGCTGTGAATAGTGCACGATAAACAGTGCCGATCACCAGGTATAAAGATCTTTATAGATGTAATGGTAGACTGACTTCTGGAATGTGTGGGTAAACAATGGAACGTGGACTCAATTTTGTGCAGTCAGGGGCGGAGCCACCCATATGGCAAGGTATGGCGCTTGCCATACCTTAATTTCCCAGCATTTCCCTCCCCTAAATCGCTCCCTACCATTAGCGCTTACAGTAGATCGATTTGCTGCGCAGAACTGGTGCTTTGAATGTTCTGAAAAAGCCTCTGAATACTGAACACTTCTATCTGAATGGTACTTGGGGTCTTGGGCTCTCCTAGCATGTGGGCTTTAGTGTATGTTTATCGATCCCTTCGTCTTTGTAAGAACGTGAAACCTAATGCAAGTTAAAGGTAATTGAAGCTTCGTTGTCACTCGGTTTGTCCATTGAGTGCACTTTCATCTTTTCAGTATTTTATCCTTTTATAACTCTTTCTTCTAAAAATATTATTTGTATATAATATTTATATGTCTTGCTTAATCCTTGCATGTGTATAAAAACAACTTCAGTTTTAAAACATATGCTACCTATGTTATATGTTTAGGCACTCGCCACACCTCAATTTAATTCCTTCCTCCGCCACTGTGTGCAGTCAAGCAACCCCATTGTTTACCTTGACCAAAGTTCATCTCTCTTGCACGTACAAACACCAACAATCTCATGTTTACGTTAACCATTGGGAAAACAACATCTCACTTATTTTATTTTGACTGAGAAAAAGGGCCGTGGTCTTAAATTATGAAAATTGCCAAATACACTGAAGAAGGCCTCTCAGGTTCAAGAGTCAAGATAGCCCACGTTCCTATTGGGTAGAAGAAGGAAAAGGCAGATGTGAGTGAACATTGCTAAAATTATGAAGACAACCATTGCGCTCCACCTCAATACCGTCGCCGATCCGCCTGGCCGTCGTCCAGGATCCTTGCGGCCTCACTTCGTGCCGTCCACGAGCGTCTGGGTCGCCTCCATTCGTCGCGGTCATCTGCAGCCCCCCTCTGCGCTGTCCGTCCGCACGCCGCGCGGCCCGTCCTCCGTCCTCGCTGCCCGTGTGCCAGTTCGCCTCGGGTTGGCACGCTCATCCCGGGCATCTTCATCTTGCAACCGTGCGGTCATTGGTGAGCACCTCCGCTTTGCTCCCTATTCTATTGCGCGCGGAGGACATTGTTGGCTGCTCTGTTATGTTCAGCTGGGCTTCTGGGAGGAACTCTGCTTCGTGCTGCTGCTCAGTTCCGATGGATTACTCTGCTCTGGTTTGCTATCATTCCTGCTGCTTGCAGCTCCTATAGTATGTTGTGGCCTAGCATATTTTTTGAATTCTATTCATGTGTCATACTTGAGTCCAACCAAATCCTATTCTACACATCACAGTTCGTCCATGCCGTGCGCGTCCACAAATTTATTCTACACATCACAGTTCATCGAAGCTCTTTCCTGATACATACCGCCGTTACATGGAAAAAGAAACTCCGGTCAGACGCTGGATTTCCAGGCACCTCTATTCGGTTATTGTGGCGTAGCAGAAGGTGGCCAGACAAACGAGGTGAGACAATACTGATGCACATAGTCTCAACAATTTTAGTTGAATATAGTTTTTTAATAATTAACACAAACGTGCAAAGGAAGTTCTGAGATCAGTGAAGATGGGGAAAATGAATTAATATACTGCTAGCTTTGGTCAAGCCAAATATTAGTATAGATGTGATTAGCAGCAAATGTATTATCATTTTGGTATCAACTTTTGTAGGATTCATATTGATTGGAAGTCTAGTTCTAGTACCCCTGAAGTTTCTTCCGGTTGGCGACCAGTCCTCCAGCGGCCGAAGGTGTGGGCTGGGGCCACCGCCGAGGCGCTCTTGCTCTTCCTAGATGCCGGAGCCGCCACCGGGGAAATAGGATGAACCAGAACAGATTTGGCATGACAACTCTCTCTTTCTCGCACCCAACCAGAACCGCAAGCGCACAGGATCTGCAAACCGTCGAGTTGGGGAGGCGAGTCCTACAATGCTGCTTGAGTGCCTTGAAGCACAGGCCTTCCATGTTGTCTCACAAAACGACACGGACTCCGTGTCCAAGCTAACACAGGGTTCTTTTTGCAAAAACTGTAATGAAGAGGCGAGTGAAAAAGACCTGTTGGACGCGATCTGACGTGGTATAGAGGAAAAGAGGAGAGAGAACACTCGATAGCAACGAACAAATTGCTATGCTATTTCACATGGATTGAGAATATGTGAGAGCAGATGTTGTGGGCTCTAGTTTGTTGTATGTTACTATGAGGTACGAAAAGAAATAAAATAATATTTTCTTCGGTCTCTCGTTTCCACCTCAGCCAGCGACTTGACAAACCCGTTGAGGACGGCAGGACGCCCTAAGAATCACAAGTATTAATTAATTCATTCAGATGGGGGCGCTAAGGTAAAATTGTCAAGCATTAATCGGATGGATATGTGTAACCACTAACCAGTGTCCAGCAGGTGCATGCCTCGGGCTCCCAAAGAAAAAAGAAGACAAAGGGGCTCAGATACCGCCGGCTGGCCGAGGTCCGTGTGAGCCAAGCTGCCGCATGCCGATGCGGGTCGCTGTGAAGGTGCACACATGGGCCGTTGTCAGTAGTCATTGACAAGGATGAGCCTTGGCTGCCGAGCAAGCAGAGCGGCGAGAGCCGGGGTGTGCCTGCGAATTGAAGCGCGCTAGTCTCATGTGCGGAGGCGCGAAAGGAGATGCCAGCCTGGTGGGAACCTTTTTTATTCAGCCACTTGGGGATCTGAACCCATATCTCAAGATGAAGATTCAAGCGATGGAGGTGGGTGATGCTATCTGAATTAGAGCCAGGCTAATAATATAGCCCGCTATTGACTGCGTCAAACTTAATGTGAATCTATCAGTCTACTCACATAGTAATTAGCCCACCTATGACTCACTTGTTTCTCACAAAATTTCTTATTTTTTTTGTATAAGCTGGCTATAAACTTATAGTCCGCTTCTCTTCTCTCTTTCCCCTCTCTTCTCCTTTTAGCCGTCGTAGCGGACCTTTATTATATGCTTCGTCTTAAGGCTTCCAGCTAAGGACTGTGCAAATTGTACTAGAATGTAATTTAGAGCATTGAGGTACATTTTGACTCGATCAGCGGTCCCAGCATGCTTGCATGGCAGACTCCTAAATAAACAAGCTGTATACACTGTGTGTGAACATAATGACCATCACACAACAAAGGTTAGCTTGCGTTGCTTCCGTGTATTTGGTGAGGGCGGCCGCCATATATAGATTTTTTATACCATGCGTGTCGTGGCAGTTGGCACTTGGCAGCGCATATGATGGGATTCCATACCCTCCTTTTGCGGAAAGCTGATTGGATTATAATGGAGTATTAACCAAAAGCAGCTGCGCGCTAATCTGACAATGTACAGTAGTCGTCGTTGCAACGACGATGCAGGCATGTAAAACCTCCAGTTAATCTCCCCCATTAAAACTTTTTATTGTACATACATATATACTGGTATATGCATGCTTTGCATACATATGCATGCCCTGTTAATAGTTTTGGCGACAATAAGATGGAGCGACAAATTATCCGTAGTGGCAGGGCCTATGCATCGTATGACGAAAACGAATGGAAAAGAGTGATGGATAAAGGAAATAAAAGATGTTGGGTTCCCCCATGCAGTGGCCCTGGCATGCGCGGTACCCAATGCAGATTTATATATTGCTCCTCCACATCATCGTGTCTCCTCAGCGCATCTCCATTAGTTTCTCCGTTTTTTCCACGTTGCTTCGTTGGAGATGGAGAACCGCGTCAATCTCCAGTCACGGCCACAACCAGTCGAGGACACCACTCACCGCCTAATAATTTATATGCACTTCACCTTTGTTCGTCAGTCTTCTGCATACGCCATTCTACAGTGAGGGGCACAAGCAGTGAGAGCGATTCAGAGCTCCGCAGCCATGGCCGGAGCAGCAGTAGCTGGCTTGCTCGCGTCCGCTTTCATCCGCATCGCCGTAGCTAAGCTGGGCTCTGCCATCACAGGGCAGGCCAGTTTGCTGTGGAACTTCGGCAAGGACCTTGAGGAGATGAAGGATCATCTGGAGACCATCTCAGCTGTGCTGGTGGATGCCGAGAGGCAGTCGGTCAAAGAGGAGCTGGTGCGGCTATGGCTGAAGCGGCTGAAAAATGCTGCCATAGACATCTCCGACATGCTTGAAGAGTACCAAGACAGTAGCGACCAAGCAAGCGCCAAGGTGCGTAGTTATTGCACACACTAAAATGTCTCCAGATTACCTTTTAATTAGGAATTGATCTATTTCTACCGATCCAAAATGGAACTGTTCAATAGGTGAGATCTGGTCGCAAAGATTAACGTGCCTGCAGCTGTATTTGTTAGGTGCATATATATTGTATTTAATTAGGATACTACTCTCCGTTATCGTATTTGTTTTTTTCGTAATTAAGTTAAACATTGATATATTTGACCATCGATTTCGAAAAAAATTATATAGGTTCCTGACATAAGATTTATGTTTTTAGATTGACTATAAGGAATTGCTTTCATTATACATAATTGTATGTTGTGAACTTTTAAGGATTTGTTTGAAATGGATGGTCAAACATGGTAATGTTTGAATTACGGTAAAGCTAGTGTGACATGTCAAAAACAGCAGAGGGAGGATAGTTCATGACCCATGCTGTGAAACTAGTAATTTTAATAGGGTTCTGGATATTTGACATTCACATATAATTTTGTCATGCCAAATAAAAAACTTTTAAATCCTTCCTCATATTCTAATACCAACATACTCACGCACATATTTTCTTCTGTCGCTAGTGTTGTAGAAACTTACCAATTACTCGATATGTATTGTCTATCCCAATTCCTACATATGTATCTCCTTCGGATCCCATTTCCATTTATGTTTGACATTCTTTTCATTTTATTTATTAACTTTCTCTCTTGTGTTATACTTGAAAAAAATATTCTCTCTCTTGTGTCCGTATTCAAGCACATCGACCCTACAATTGTTATTTTTTCTTTCTCCTGTTCTCATAAGTTTTGATACAATTATTACGACTACCTTTTCATTACCATTAATTTTTGGACCATTCATATCGCATCTCCATGTGTGCTTACAATTTGTTCAGTTGAAACTCTCATGTGTTGATCCATATCATAATTTCTGTCTATGTGTTTCTAATAAAATTTAGTTACCAATTATAAACGTGCCTGCGGGTGTATGAGTTTAGGTGCATACACTCCCTCCATGTCAAACTATCGACGTTTTTGCTTTTCTAGATACATAATTTTTGCTATATGCTTAGATATAAAACTATGCCAGAAACATAATAAAAGTAATGTATAAAAATTTAAAATGCCGTATAATTTGGAACAGAGGGAGTATAAATTTAATTAGGATACTAGTCCATGACCCGTGCTGCCCAAACAGTGATTTTAGCAGAGTTACAGATATTAGAAATTCACATAAGATTATATCATGACACATAAAAAAATTATATTTCCTCATATTTTAACACAATAGTCATGTAGATATTTTGTTGTGTTGTTCCGAGTGTTGTAGAAAGTTACCAATATGTGTCTCCTTCACATCCCATTTCATTTAGTGTTTGACATTTTTTTCGGTTTTATTAAGCTCTTGTGTGTTTAAATTCTACCACACTGACGCTTCAATTGTTTCTTATCTTTCTGCTATTCTGATAGATTTTTTGTTATGGTTACCTGGGATACCTTTTAATTCCCATTCATTTTTTTTACCATTTGTGCCATACATGCATGCGTGTTGAAACTCTCATGTGCCTTTACCTGGGTTATTTGTATTTATCCATTCGTGAGAAACTTTACAAATTATATTTTTCTATCCCCATCCACATTTCTCCTTTTTGTGTCACACCTCCATATGGATTCAGTTAAAACATTAGATTCGGCAATGTGTACGTATTTGTCTTGGAAATAGAAATGATCATGGCTTCATCCACATGATAAATTGTTACATAGTGACACACCAAGCATGTATACCTTGAGTTTAGAAGCAAATATATACGGTACCATGGGATATTTTGACACTTTGGCTTCAAGGGTTACTTTAGCTCATATTGAATAACAACCTAGTGTGTAATTTGGTTTTAAATTTAGGGGCTTATATCATGAATTTTGTTACTATATTAAAATTGTGGAACAAATTAAAGTAGCATAGAAACTTATAAATAAATATCTTCAAATGTTTGTTTCTTAAGTGACAGATGTAGGTAATTTAAATTTATCTAGCTACTTCAAGGTTTTTCACAATCTAGATTTGGTGAGTGATTATGTGAAATTATGCCTGGATTAACATATTGACACGAAGATATTTGGTTTCTTCTTTTGATCATGTCATCAATCTTGATAACAACATCATCTGATCTAGATTCTTGGCATGCGGTCAACATTGCCACAAAGGAAAACAACAAACATGGATGCAATAATATCTATTGTAACACCCCAACCCATTAGAATCCTATAGTGGTTGTGTTGTTGGCCCATGTGGCACATGAGGAGATCTACTACTTTGTGTGTTTGGTACCACTTTGGAAGTTTAAGAGGGTGAGGGTTAGCTTATAATCCCTGTCATTCCAAATGTAGCAACTCTGGATTAATCCTTTTACATAAAGTGAGGACGAAAGTGTAAGAGATGTGCTATGCGTAGGCAGGCCTGTTCCACGTGAGGAGCTGGACCATATAAGCAGATTTTGGATGTGGGGTGTAAGAGATGGTATCTGAAGCTCGTTAGAGTCCTGTAGTAGTTGTGTTGTTGGCCAATGTGGCACATGAGGAGTTCTAGTTGGTGGAGTACCACCTTGGAAGCTTAGGAGGGTGAGGGCCAGCTTATAATCCTTGTCATTCCAAATATGGCACCTCTGCGTAAAAGTGAGGACGGAAATGTAAGAGAGGCACTACGCATAGGCAGGCCCGATCCACGTGAGGAGCTAGGCATTTAAGCATATTTTGGACGTGATGTGTTACACCTACTATAAACTTATAAATTTGGGTTGCATGGGAGACTTTTTAAAGCTTAAGGTTGGATACAAAAAACTTGACGTTGTATATTTCAAACTTTGTGCGTCAAAACATGTCATTCTAAAAACTTGACACTTAGTGAGGGCTCATCTACATTAGATCAACACCCCTCATGTCCAACCATTAGCCCCCTCAATGGTTATTTCACTACCTTTTAATCTGTATCCTAAAAATCCTTAAATGTAATGTTTTTTTGGATGAAGTAGATAATTTAAGGTAAAATAACATAATATTTTGCGAAGTTTGTTTGTAGTGCAAGAGGCTTAATTTTGTAAATTTTGGAACTTAGTAGGAAAACATAATTCGATTTAGATATGCTGCACTTTGGTACTTTTAGAAAGGGCAAGGATTTTAGGAATTTTATTTGGACATGGAGTGTGGCTAGAAACACATGAATTGGTCTTCAGAATTTAAAGCACTTTTGATTAATGATTTTGAGAATTTTTTGAGGGAGCAATGGAGTGTAAATGGATTTACGTGTAGGTTTGCTTACTCATGAGTTTTATTTGTAGAATACATGTTTCTCTAGCGTGAGAGACTGATTAGTAGGGCAATGCTATCAGCCATTGGTTCCTTATATTTTCCTTATGGGTTGCACCACCATGCGCTAGATGCATGTATGATTTGGTCCATGTGTTCATGGACTGGCTCAGTGGTTCCATCGACCATTGGTTGACTATAGAAGTATGTCCGCCGTGGACCTTGCCAATGACCCTTAAGTCTGATTTGGTAATTGCACGGAAAGAGTCTAATTCACCTCCCAACTATGGGGGTGGACTACTTAACCCCCCAACTATGAAATGTTCTATTCTACCCCATGAACTTTCCAAAACCGGTCAAATTACTCTTTTTTGTACAAAGATTTTCCACTGTTCAAAACCGTCTGGGTGGTAATTTGACCGGTTTTGGAAAGTTTAGGGGGTAGAATAGACCGTTTCATAGTTGGGGGGTTATGTAGTCCATCCCCATAGTTGGGGGGTGAAGTAGACTTTTTCCTAATTGCACACATGGTGGTCAAATACGAGGATAAGGGGACGTGATGGTTTAGATATATAGAGAAAGAGACTTAGGGATATGAGGCCAATTTGTTCTGGAGAGGAAGAAGCTGAGTGCTGTGGAGAATCAGAGCAGGTATGTAAAATGATGCTAGCCATAGCCCTGTTTTGTCTTGTATAGTGGGGCACCATGGCTAGCTAGTTTCCTCCACTAGTAGAGTGACCATGGTGCGGGCATGAGTGAGTGAGGATGCTAGGAGGTTGCAAGAGGGTGGTGGGCCACGTGATGCTTACCACATCACTATTTTGAGTAGAGGGCCACCAGAAGCAGTGATCAATATTGATGGTGCTCCGCTCGGTAAGTGATTGGCTTATTGAGTTGGCATGGTCTCTTTTTTGTTTTTAGCACAACAATTTTTACTGTTTGTTCATTAGTTATTAGGATATCATTTCTAGCTTGAAGGGTCACAGGTGTAGTGGTGTTCTACCTCAAGATTGAGTAGTTTGATTTTCTTGGTTTTTCATCTTAAAGAAATACTTGGATTATAGCTGTTATTGAAAAATCAAATTTTACGATATTTAATTATCATTATTTGTAACATATTTTATATAAATTGGTACGGTATCACCTCCCTGATCATGAAGATATTTTTATATTTTCAAACAAGGGGTATATGTAATATGAATGCCAACCTAGTGATGTTCTAGGCTATTGATGGAAACAATTTTCTGATGTTTTATAGAAATATGTAAACAAAAACAATATTTCTTAATTTGTGTGTGACAATGTGTAGGGATATTATCTTTTGATCCCTCTTTACTTAAGGATTTCAAGTATCAAGCTTGTTCTTATTTTAGTTTGTGGTGATTAAATAGTCTATATTCGTTACAATTTTATACAATTTGATGAATCTTTGCTTAGTGTAGGTTCCTACTAAGAACTAGATCAAACTCTTGCAGATGCCACGAGTTCTCTCAGGTCTACCAATGTCATACAAGAAGATTGCCATGGCTAATAGGATGAAGAGTTTGAGAGAAAAGTTGAGAAAAATTGCAAAAGAAGTTGCTGTCTTTAACTTCAAAAAGGGCAGTAGTACTAATAATGAGCAGCCTTATGATGAACGTGAAACAATGTCATATTTGCCTGAAGAACCAGTAGTAGGGAGGGATGGAGAAAAGAAGGAAATCATGAACATGTTATCTGCAAAAACCAGCAACGACGATGAGTCTGTGATTGTTGCTATATATGGCCTTGGAGGTATGGGGAAGAGTACTTTGGCACAACTAGTTTACAATGATGCCCAGTTAAAGAAGTATGATTATCGTATATGGGTTTATGTGTCACAAGATTTCAATTTGAGAAAAATAGGAAGCTCTATAATTTCTCAACTACCAACACAGGAAGGTCAACAAAATCTGGGTACACAGCAGGCAATAAAACAACACCTTGATAAACTACTTCATGGCAAGACAGTTCTAGTTGTTCTAGATGACTTATGGGAGGAAAAGATGACTGAGTTGGGTAAATTGAGAGTGATGCTTGATGTCAAGGGCAGTAAGGTAGATGTCATAGTAACCACACGCAAGGAAGAGATTGCAATGGAAGTTTCTAACAATAAAGCATACAAGCTACAAAGATTGGAAGATGATAAATGTTGGGAAATCATTAAGAGATTTAGTAAGTTTGAACTTAAATCTAACCAAGAAAAAATGGAGCAAGTAGGATTGGATATTGCAAAGAAATGTGGAGGTGTGGCATTAGCAGCTCAAGCAGTTGGATTCATGCTACGATCCATAAATGATCTATCTGGATGGACAGAAATAAATAACAGTGATATCTTGAATGGATCTTCCGAAGCCAGTGATGTGCTTCCATCCTTGAAATTAAGTTACGAAAGGATGCCACCACAGCTAAGGATATGCTTTTCCTATTGTGCCATATTCCCCAAAGGCCATAATATTATAGAAGATGGTTTGGTTCAACATTGGATTGCTCTAGATTTCATCGAGCAATCGAAGGGAAAGGAATGTATCAATAAACTTTTGGGGATGTCCTTCCTTCAAGTTTCAAAGTTGCCCTCGGTATGCAACAATACAACTTCTTTAACACTACTTATTTCATGACGATTATCTCTCTGTTGATTCCTATTGTTTGTCATGCATTCATATAGGCATGTAGCATGCACAAAATATACACTATATAGATGGTAAAAAGATGAAAGGCTTTCCCCTTACACATTTCTAGTTGTGGTAGAGAAAAGAATACTAACTAGGAGTATACTTGCCCGGAAGTACAAACTTAATCTTGTTCCAAAAAAACGGTAATAACTAAAGATAACTATAAGGTAGCGAATAGAGTAGTTTATATTTGTAGTTAACCTAAGAAGTAATGGTGACATTTTAGATATATATTTACCTTTTAGAAATTTATATTAATTCTCTTTTATCCATAAAAAAGTTTGCATATTACTAAGAGGTACCCCAGACCCTAGCTAATAGCGACCTAACCTAACCCATCAGAAGTGACACCAACCCTAGCTAATGGCGATGCCACCTCTAGTTCTATCCCACTCTAGTATCCTAGTCTTTGATAGGCTACACCTCCACTAAGCCGCCACCAAGACGACGTGTTGACACCATTGACCAACCCTACCTTCATTGATATACACTCTAGCTTGTCGACTGAGAGGCAATCCAACACCCCGCGTCCAGAAGTTTCTTAAGCCCTTGCTCCTCACATGGAACAGGCCCGCATATGCATAGTACCTCTCTTATTCTTTTGTTGTTGTAGTCTTCCCTGCACTCGTGCCGCCCACCTTGTGTCCGGCCATGTCCATGAGCGTGCTGCTTGGCCAAGCGTCCACATGCTCGCCGCCTACGTTACCTGCCTCGCTCGGCTGCACAATCTTAGGCTGCATGCTGCTCGCCCTTGCGACGGTCATGCTCACTGCTCTCGCACAAGCGCTACCCGCCGTAGTTCTCGCCGCTAGCTGCAAGGTGGGAGCCCGAGCCACACCACAAGGAGCTCGTCACCTACTTGCATAGTGCCGACCACGTCTGGTCACCCCATCATCCATGCAGCTCGCCAGCATCCTTGCCGGCCAAGCAGTATGTGCCTCGTCAGGCCTCTCACATGCCGCACGCATCGCCAGAGGCACCAACAGATAGAGAAAGAAGATGAGTATGCATGGGAGAGAGAGGATAGGGTTGCTAAATATATTATGGCCCCACAAGAAGGAAACCATGCGATAGGAGTTCTAGTTGCTATACGCAGAGTCTAGCTTATATGGCAACTATGGAAACTATACTCAGTGCCGGCCTATGTTTTCGAGGGCTCTAAGGCGAACTCATTACGATGGGCCCTCAAGACTATGTATATGTTTGTTTAGTATAAGGGTGCGTTTGGATGACAGAAATGTTTCGGATTCTCAGGTCAATCACTAGAATCTCTGCCAAACATATTTTTTAGCCAAACGATTCTCCATGAAACACCTAGCAATGTTTCTCTGTTTTGAACTAGGAATCAAAATCAACCAAATAGGTGTTTTGCAGTGATTCTTGTTCATTTGAAGGAGAATCTGGATGAATGGCCAAATTGTTTCACCGATTCTTACCAAGTGATTCTATTTCAACAGAGAAACGTTTCTAGAGAAAATCTGGATCTGAAACGTTTTTAGAAGAATATGGATCTCTACCAAATGCATCCTAAATATATATGTATATCTAATTTCACCTGCAAAAGAAAAAACAAATGTAATGACATATTCTTATTTTTTTATGGGAATACATTCCCAATTTTAACTATTTAATAATGATCGATGAACAACACTATTATAAAGCTGATCATATCCATCATATCCATTGCCTGCATCATCCAGAATGCTTAGCTATTGCTGGCATGCTGCACGGTGATTGAGAGTTGAGAATTGAATCTTCGGACTTCAGGACGTCACATGCTAGTGCTGATCCGTGAATCTAATGGCCGATGCCCAATGGCCCTGGAATGCTGCTGGTCAGGATGCTAGGCCCATGCACGCTTGTTGCACGCGGCACGCCAGCACTGCGTGGACGACGCCTGCATCGCGATTCGCGAGGGACCATGGTGAATCGGGGATCGAGTAGTAGGCGCGGGTGGTGCGTGCGTCACTACATGACGCAACTGAATCACCAAAGCACACAAGGCCAGACCCGGAGTAGTGACATGAGAGCATCTCCAAGAGATTAGCCAAAAAGACTAGCCAAATTTACTGATTTAGCTACTCTCTAAAATAGATTTGACAAAGAAATACTAAAGTACTCCAACAGACTAAAACCAAGAGGCTGAATGGCTAGTGAGGTAGGCTATCTAAAAGTAGAGAGCGAATGAGGTGGGATAGAGAGCTATTAAATTTGAAGAGTCGTTTACTTAGTCTTTTTTTATAAAGTTATTTACATAGTCTATTGGAGATGTTTTTCCTTTTATGTAGCTAAATTTATCTTTAGAAAATGATTTGGCTAATTTCTTTGAGATGCTCTAAGGATGATTCGATGGATCATGGACGTGCGGACGTTTCATCTTCATAATGCTTGGGCCTTTCTTTCGTCGCTCCTCATAGTCTATGGGGGATTGCATACCTAGGCTTGGGCCCCCGTTTGGGCTGGGCCCCCATGGTCACACCCCTTGCCCCTCCCCTAGGGCTGGCCCAGACTATACAGTAGTTTCTGGGTTGGGACTGCCTAAATCCTACAGCCATATAAAAATTTGGGATGTAGTGGCAGCGCTTTAACTTGATACTTTGTGTATATGTGTTTGACATTTGAGATTAAATACCTTAGACATTTAAAAACTGACTAATTTTGAATGGAAATTTGTTCAGAAAAACATCAAGTTTTTAGTAAAAGAGCTACTATGGCTACATACTAAGAACAGTTCTAATGGCAACTTATAAGGTAGCTCATAGCGTATTGTTTCATATTTTAATAGAAGAGAGAACAGCTAGCTCTTGAAAAGAGCTAGTCTGATGCACATATTTCAACATTATACAGGGATGTCATGTGGAGTTATTTATGTTAGAGCTATGTGCCAAAAGTTAGTATCATATGAGAGGTTGTCTTAGAGCCAGTAACTAGCCCATACCATTGGGAGTGACCTAAAGCCCATTAAAATAAAATAAGATGCGGACTGCACACTAATTATGCTTAAATTCTACAAGCTTGTAGTTGGATGTCTATTTTTTTTGTCAATACATTATTCCTTAATTCCTTCTCTCCATTCTCGTATAATTTATGAATCATTAGATCAATGTCATGAAGATTTAAAATATTCTTCATCTTTTTCATAAGTAAACAAGGTTTACTGACACTTTATTTGCATGTCACTGATGGATTTAACTTTTCTTTAATTTGCAAACTGTGGACGTTAGTTCTGGCCCTAATGAATGTTGCTATATACTTATTGGTTTCAGACTTCCCAAGAGCATGTGGTGCGATACACCATGCATGATCTGGTGCATGACTTGGCGACATTGACCGTGGCAGACGAGTTAAAAGTTTTTGATGTTGCACCAAGGAGAAATACACATGCCAAAAAAAATTGTCGCTATTCAGTGCTTAGAAACTATGACCGGAAAATGAAGTTGGCAAATATGCCTTCAAAGATGAGGGCACTTCGTTTCTCTGATTGTGGTGAACTATTGGATATCCAGGGTGGTGCTTTTTCATTTGCGAAGTGCTTGCGCACTTTGGATTTCAGTGAATGCACTGGTATATTGTTGCCAAGCAGCTGAGGTGTCTTATTGCTCCAAGAATGCAAAATGAGAGTCTCCCAGAGTGCATCACTGAGCTTTCTAAACTGCAGTACCTAAGATTAAATGGATCTACTCAAATTTCTGTACTACCAGAATCAATTGGCAAGCTTGGGTGTCTGAGATATCTATGTTTGTCAGGTTGTTCTGGTATATCTGAACTGCCAGAATCATTTGGTGGCTTAAAATCGATGGTTCATATTGACCTGTCAGGTTGTTCTAGGATAAGAGAACTGCCAGAATCATTTGGTGACTTGAAATCTACGGTTCGTCTTGACATGTCAGGTTGTTCTGGGATAACAACACTGCCAGACTCGCTTGGAAAGCTCACGAATTTGCAGCATCTTGAGTTATCTGGATGCTCTAGTGTAAAAGCAATACCTGAACCGCTTTGTGGCCTCAGACAACTCCAATATTTGAACATGTCACGCTGTGAACAAATCAGACAACTGCCAGAGACACTGATGAAGCTCCAGAATTTATTGCATCTAGATCTGTCAGACTGCAGGAGCATGCGACACCTGGGAGGTGTGCGTGGCCTCACCGCACTACAGCACCTGGATATGTCAGGGTTACGGAAAACTGATCTTCAGTATTTATCAGGTGGTTTGGCAAACCTCACCAGTCTCAAGTACTTGGGCTTAAGTAGTGTAATGAGAAGTGCTAGTTATGTCCCTGACTGGATCGGTGGTCTTACAAATCTGGAGCACCTGGACCTATCTTTTAATTTTGGTTTAGCATGTTTACCGGAAAGTATTGGTAACCTCAAAAGATTGCATACACTGAATCTTTCAGTATGTTGGCGCCTTAAGTCCCTACCAGAGAGTATACGTGCACTTGGGCTGAAGTCTTTAGTGCTGCACGGGTGCTCCGATGGACTGGTGGATCAGGCCAATTCTCTGGTGCACTTTTCACAAACATTGCCTTACTTCAGAGTTCGTGCGGATGATGTGAACGGTTGCAGCAATCTTCATCTCCTCGAAGGCATCAACGTCGGTGAGTTAAGAATAAATTCTCTAGAAAATGTAAGGTCTCTAGAAGAAGCAAATAAAGTTAAGTTGTTGGAGAAACAAAATCTCTCGGAGTTAAGATTGGTTTGGACCGTGGGTGCTGTTCGACTTCTAGAGGACAAGGATTTGTTGGGACAGCTAGTGCCACCCAGAGGGCTGAATCACATGTGCCTCCAAGGTTACAGCAGTGCAGGCTTTCCAGGCTGGCTGACGGGCACTTCTTGTCATCTGTCAAATCTTGTTTCTATTAAACTGTTTGATCTGCATACGTGTAGAGACCTGCCACCACTTGGACAGTTACCGCACCTAGAACATCTGGACCTCTGGAGGTTGCGTGGCATTCAGAAAATCGACAAGGAATTCTGTGGTGGCAAAGGAGCATTCCGTCGATTGTCATATGTCTCTATCTCAGATATGCCAGGCTTGAAGGAGTGGAACACAACATACTCTGTTGAGGATGGTGTGGAGGAGTTCATGTTCCCTGTGCTAGACAGCCTGACTATACAATACTGTCCAAGGTTGAGGTTCAAGCCATGCCTACCAACCTTTCGTGAGTGCAGTATATATAGGAGTGATCAAGTTATATCTTGTTTGAAGGAGGTAGACAAAACCAGTCGTCTCTGCTCTTCCTCTAGTCGAGCCATCAAATTGGATTTGGATATACAGGGCAACTCCTGCCAGAGCAGAAGACTATTCCACCACTTCCCTGCCCTCCGAGAGTTGCGTATCTATGGAGAGCACCTGATCAGTGTGCCGGAAAGCATGCGGCACCTCACTTCCCTTGAGTGCTTGACATTGCATCGGTGCGATCGCATATCAGCACTGCCAGAATGGCTGGGCAACCTCTCCTCTCTAAAAAGCCTAGTCATCTCAGGATGTAGGAGCATCAATTCGTTGCCTTCGTGTATACAGCAACTCACCAAGCTTCAGAAGCTGGAGATTAGATACAGCCCGGAACTGAAGAAGTGGTGTGAATCAGAAGAGAACAAGACCAAGCTGGCTCACATAAATATTATTCAAGTAAGTTCACTGCCGAAATGCACTAATATATGTATTAAATATTAATGTGTGCATTGTACAGAATTTATTGTCCAATAAATACCACCGTTCCAACAGAATAGGAACGATAGCTAATCAGTACACATTCTGCAGGGTTTTGAGGACTGATTGATAGCTTAACAAGGCACCATAAGAAAAGTTTTTAAGACCACAATCAGCTGAAATTCAGAAGTCTGTTCTCTCAATACAAGCTAATTGGATCACGTGCTTATCGCACCCATTGCATTGAACCATCGTCCTCCCCTAGATGCTGTCTGCGACATCCACCCAAGTTGCGGCATATCCCAGTGCTCAGGATTCTCGATCTACTGCCTTTGTTTTGTTATTAAGTTATTAACTAGCCGTGTTCTTAGGCATGATTTAATATCTTTTAGAGCCTGTTTGATCCTTGAATTGAATTCATTTTAATAATCATAATTTAAACATATATTAATTAAGCTATTATGGTTGTATATGGATTATATTTCTATATTGGCTGTACGAGAGAGATATTTATATATTGTATTTCTACCGTACGAGAGTAAGTTGAAGAGCGTGTTATAACTTACAAAGTACAAACATAGAATGATGACCTATAGAATCAATTTCCATGTCTCACCCTATAAGTTTAAGATAGAATTATATGTGAACAATATATGTTTATAGTGCTTTTATCAAAATTTCCATTTTTTTATGTTTTCATAAAAGTTACAATATCGTTTATAAGTCCAAACAATATTGTTCATAAGTCCAAGCGATTTTTTTATTGTTTTGCGGGCAATCCATCGTGGGTACACTTATTGGCTTGTTGCCGCCGTCGCATGATCCGCCAAATTCGGTTATCTTCCGCCGTCGCGGATGGATCGATGCGGCCGTCGCCGATCCGCCTGGCCGTCGCCCAGGATCCTTGCGGCCTCACTTCGTGCCGTCCACGCGTGTCTGTCTGGGTCGCCTCCATTGGTCGCCGTCATCTGCAGCCCGCCTGTGCGCTGTCCGTCCGCTGCCCGGGTGCCAGTTCGCCTCGGGTTGGCACGCTCATCCCGGCAACCGTTCGCGCGCTGGCCCGCCCCTGTCTCCGATCCTATCCTGGTCCCTCTGGATTCGGGCATCTTCATCTTGCAACCGTGCGGTCATTGCTGAGCGACTCTGCTTTGCTCCCTATTCTATTGCAGAGGACATTGTTGGTTGCTCTGTTATGTTCTGCTGGCCTTCTGGGAGGGACTCCGCTTCGTGCTTGCTGGTATTTTCTGAATTCTATTCATGTCAATTTGAATGTTACTACTCCATACATATACACACACAGGTCGACCTTGTGATGTCTTGCCCCCCAAAAAAGCGAGGAAGATGAAGATCACGACAGACGATGAATGAGCTAGACGGGGCCATGGAGTTGGACCCCGTTCCCGTTGGTTCGCTGGCTGGTCCAGACTCCAGAGACATTTGGGCCCCCGATCGAATTGAATTTGATCAATGAAAGTCTGTGCAGGGACCACCAGCCTGCTGGCAGTGTTTGATCAACAAATGGAACGGTAACTGTGCATTGGACACAGTACATACAGCCCCCATCTGGACGGTGACGACGGACAGGCATCTGGATCCGAGACTCTAGATTTCCAAACGTTGTTGGTCTGCTGCCTCTCCAGATCCGAGACTCCGATCCATGCATCCAATCCTACTCCTACGGGTAGCAACAGATATAGATGGGCAACGGCCTTTTTAGCAGGCCGGGCCGGCCCGAGGCCCACCAAATGCCAGCACAGAGAGGGGGAGGGAGAGGAAGCAGCTGGGTTCGACAGCGGGAGCTGGCGGCTGCGGCATGCTCGCAGCTGGCTGTGACGGACAACGAGCTTGACAATGCCGAGAGGCGTTCAGTCGAGGAGAAATTGGTGCGGCTATTGCTGAAGCGGCTCAAGGACGCCGCCTTGGACATCTCTGACATGCTCCAAGACTACTACGGCGCTAGTGAACAAGCAGCTGCAAAGGTGTGCTTCCAAACCAAATATTGTCACCGTACCATGCTTCTTTTAATATATGCTTATTAGGCAATTAGCGAAGCTGAGTACGCCAAGAATCTTTTTCAGTTGTTTTTTGTTGAAAGCACAAAGGCAACCAACCACACACCATGGGAATAATTTTGATTAGTCAACCGCCACTTATATATTTTGAGCAAAACCTGCAACAATTCTGGATGAAAACATCTTTTCTTTTATAGATGCAATAATTAGCTTTCTTTCGTAGACAATGAACTCCACAATGATGTGATTAATATTTATCCAGTCTGGATTTATTCAAGAGACCAGATCTGGTTTCAGAGGTACTAGCCTATCAACATCAGCGCAAAATCACTGCTTCTAATAACATACAGTATGCGGTCTGTGTGGAGACACACATCATGTGAGTAGTATGAAGTATATATCGTGATACTTTAGGACACTCTTTGAAATGGACCAGAATATCCAAACGGAAAATTCTGATCCTTTTCCCCCTCGTGTGATAGTTCTAGGATACTTCGGCTATCGTGGGCATCATAATTCAACTGATGCGGTCCGTACAAGCGTTTCAAATTACATAATAAGCAGCCTGTTCGTTTCGCTGGTTTATTGTGGCTGAAAGTACTGTTCGCTGGTTTGTTGTGAGAGAAAAACACTGCTGGATGGCTGCTGATTCCGCTGAATATCTCAAACGAACAGGGTGAAGATCATCACTTTTTTCAAGTACAAGTTCTTTGGGCTAAATCAAATAGAAACGTCAAGGGCCAGTCTAATCATTTGCAGCAAAGCTTGGTGAACTCCTTTTCCCACAAGCATCCTTGAGTGTGGACGTACATACCCATCTAGAGCATTCTCACCATCACCACACAAGCCTAGAATTCTATGCACCACCATATGTGTGCGTGCAGGTTATGATTAACACCAATGAGCTCTCTGGAAAGATAAAGGAAAAGAATGGAATATGATAATCCAATTATTTTCTCTATAGTTTTCACAAATTTCTTTGCTACAGTTCACGTCCTTAGCATGCAAATGTAGTAGTCTGAGTACAAAAGTTGTAGTAACTGATGACTTTTCTAGATTAGCTTATGGCCCAGCTCCCCACGTGTAACAGATTCACATACACGTAGCACCTCTCTTACACTTTCGTCGTCGCTTCATGTAAAAGGATAATCAGAGGTGCTATTTTTAGAACGACAAGGATTATAATGTGTCCCCCACCCTCCTAAACTTCCGAGGTGATACTAAACACACCAACCACAACCACACATGCCACATGGGCCAGTACATGGGTTAACAATACAACTACTATAGGCTTCTAATGTGCTAGAGTGTTACATTCAACCCCCTTAAGGTATAAACGAGATAAGCACTTAGTGATTATCTAGTGTCTCTACCTAGCAACCAGCGTTAATCTACAAAAGAGTTTTGCAAACAAATAGCCAATCTTATCAACAAATTACTAGTCTAGGCTACTCTAGGAATGGTGAGGCACACAAATATAAGAACATGCATAAGTACTACAGTGAAGATCAAGAGATGAATGGCAAACATCTCAGTCACGATGATGTATACCGTGGTATCAGTTGGCAAAACATAACCCTAGTCCTTGTTGGAGCTCCACAAAGGAGATTCCTCCAATCAACAAACTTTTCCATATTTAATGTATTGAGCTTACCATAATGCTTCTTGACAAGCAAGACTTGCACTAGATTGCCATACCTGTCTATCTATATACTTGGGTTGGGAAAAGCTGTTGTGAGCTATTATTTATGGAAAAACTACTGTGAGCTATATAATGTGAAAAGTTGTAAGCTGTTTGGTTGAAACAACTATGAGACCTACCCGTCTATCTATATCCTATGAAAGAGTTATGAAAGATCTCTTTATTTCCACTCATTTCGAAAAGCAGAAAGTTAAAAGCCGAAAGCATGGTCCAAGGTGTTGGAAAAATGTACTACACAAAAGCAACTACTTCTAGAAAGCCTCAGGTTCCATGCATTTGGTTGTTGTTCTGCTTTTTTATGGCAGAACCACTTTCCAAAAGCTGAACCAAACATAGCGATTACTTTTACCAAATAGGCCCTAGATGATTTGGTGGTTGAACTCTTGTGCACCCTATCATTCGGTGTCCTCTATCAGCCATCTTTTTCCCTCCATGTCATTTATCTAATGTAATGCTCTATTGATGTGTTGGACAAATGGCAAATTGTGCATTGGCTGAGAACCATGGTATATAATGTTGGCTTGATCTTTCGATAAGTAGGTAGATTCGATTGGTGGGGAACTCGATGCTCATGATCTAGGATTCTAAAAAGTATGCATTGAATCCCTGCAACCACTAAACCGCTCCTTCATTGGTATATGAACCATGTACAACGCGATAGGCCCTATTAAGAAGGTTTTTCTTGCATGCGAATCGAAGAACACAAACAAGAACACAATTCTCACAATCTAAAATTGCAAATATGTATGAAGTATCAAAGTCACAATAGGTTCAATTTCTCAAATTTGAACTAGTTAACCAACGTAGTCAAAAAGTACAAGAATAGGTCCCATGATTCATAGTTGTCAGACTTGGCATCACAAGTGTTATGAAGAATGTCTATTTCACAAAGGAAATATGGAGCTCAACAAGAACCCAAGTCTAAAAGTACAAGAATAAGAAGCTTGCGTTGCTTCCGTGTGTTTGGTGAGGGCGGCCGCCATATATAGATTTTTTATACCACACGTGCCGTGGCAGTTGGCACTTGGCAGCGCATATGGTGGGATTCCATACCCTCCTTTTTGCCGAAAGCTGATTGGATTATACTGGAGTATTAACCAAAAGCAGCTGCGCGCTAATCTGACAATGTACAGTCGTCGTCGTCGTTGCAACGACGATGCAGGCATGTAAAACCTTCAGTTAATCTCCCCCATTAAAATTTTTTATTGTACATACATATATACTGGTTGCATGCCCTGTTAATAGTTTTGCCGACAATAAGATGGAGCGACAAATTATCCGTAGTGGCAGGGCCTATGCATCGTATGACGAAAACCGATGGAAAAGAGCGATGGATAAAGGAAATAAAAGATGTTGGGTTCCCCCATGCAGTGGCCCTGGCATGCGTGGTACCGAATGCAGATTTATATATTGCTCCTCCACATCATTGTGTCTCCTCAGCGCATCTCCATTAATTTCTCCGTTTTTTCCTCGTTGCTTCGTTGGAGATGGAGAACCGCGTCAATCTCCAGTCACGGCCACGACCAGTCGAGGACATCACTTACCGCCTAATAATTTATTATTAATATATGTACTTGTACTTCACCTTTGTTCCGTCAGTCTTCTGCATACGCCATTCTACAGTGAGGGGCACAAGCAGTGAGAGCGATTCAGAGCTCCGCAGCCATGGCCGGAGCAGCAGTAGCTGGCTTGCTCGCATCCGCTTTCGTCCGCATCGCCATAGGTAAGCTGGGCTCTGCCATCGCGGGGCAGGCCAGTTTGCTGTGGAACTTCGGCAAGTATCTGGAAGAGATGAAGGACCATCTTGAGACCATCTCAGCTGTGCTGGTGGATGCCGAGAGGCAGTCGGTCAAAGAGGAGCTGGTGCGGCTATGGCTGAAGCGGCTCAAAGATGCTGCCATAGACATCTCCGACATGCTTGAAGAGTACCAAGACAGTAGCGACCAAGCAAGCGCCAAGGTGCGTAGTTATTGCACACACTAAAATGTCTCCAGATTACCTTTTAATTAGGAATTGATCTATTTCTACCGATCCAAAATGGAACTGTTCAATAGGTGAGATCTGGTCGCAAAGATTAACGTGCTTGCGTCTGTATTTGTCAGGTTCATATATATAAATTTAATTAGGATACTACTTACTCTCTCCGTTATCGTATTAGTTTTTTTTGTAATTAAGTTAAACATTGGTATATTTGACCATCGATTTCGAAAAAAAATTATATAGGTTCCTGACATAAGATTTGTGTTTTTAGATTGACTATAAGGAATTGCTTTCATTATACATAATTGTATGTTGTGAACTTTTAAGGATTTGTTTGAAATGGATGGTCAAACATGGTAATGTTTGAATTGCGGTAAACCTAGTGTGACATGTCAAAAACAGCAGAGGGAGGATAGTTCATGACCCATGCTGCGCAACTAGTAATTTTAAAAGGGTTGTTCTGGATATTTGACATTCACATATAATTTTGTCGTGCCAAATAAAAAACTTTTAAATCATTCCTCATA
Organism: Saccharum spontaneum; assembly: GCA_022457205.1. Classification (NCBI taxonomy): domain Eukaryota; kingdom Viridiplantae; phylum Streptophyta; class Magnoliopsida; order Poales; family Poaceae; genus Saccharum; species Saccharum spontaneum. Next base: position 59,589,090 of record CM039598.1, read on the forward strand.
TTCTAATACAACCATACTCACGCACATATTTTCTTCTGTCGCTAGTGTTGTAGAAACTTACCAATTACTCGATATGTATTTTCTATCCCAATTCCTACATATGTATCTCCTTCAGATCCCATTTCCATTTATGTTTGACATTCTTTTCATTTTATTTATTAACTTTCTCTCTTGTGTTATACTTGAAAAAATATTCTCTCTCTTGTGTCCGTATTCAAGAACAGCGACCCTACAATTGTTATTTTTTTCTTTCTCCTGTTCTCATAAGTTTTGATACAATTATTACGACTACCTTTTCATTAACATTAATTTTTGGACCATTCATATCGCATCTCCATGTGTGCTTACAATTTGTTCAGTTGAAACTCTCATGTGTTGATCCATATCATAATTTCTGTCTATGTGTTTCTAATAAAATTTAGTTACCAATTATAAACGTGCTTGCGGGTGTATGAGTTTAGGTGCATACACTCCCTCCATGTCAAACTGTCGACGTTTTTGCTTTTCCAGATACATAGTTTTTGCTATATGCTTAGATATAAACTATGTCAGAAACATAATAAAAGTAATGTAGAAAAATTTAAAATGCCATATAATTTGGAACAGAGGGAGTATAAATTTAATTAGGATACTAGTCCATGACCCGTGCTGCCCAAACAGTGATTTTAGCAGAGTTACAGATATTAGAAATTCACATAAGATTATATAGGTTCCGAGTGTTGTAGAAAGTTACCAATATGTGTCTCCTTCACATCCCATTTCAGTTAGTGTTTGACATTTTTTCGGTTTTATTAAGCTCTTGTGTGTTTAAATTCTACCACACTGACACTTCAATTGTTTCTTATCTTTCTGCTATTCTGATAGATTTTTTGTTACGGTTACCTGGGATACCTTTTAATTCCCATTCATTTTTTACCATTTGTGCCATACATGCATGCGTGTTGAAACTCTCATGTGCCTTTACATGGGTTATTTGTATTTATCCATTCGTGAGAAACTTCAGTTACCAATTATATTTTTCTATCCCCATCCATATTTCTCCTTTTTGTATCACACCTCCATATGCATTCAGTTAAAACATTAGATTCGGCAATGTGTACGTATTTGTCTTGGAAATAGAAATGATCATGGCTTCACCCACATGATAAATTGTTACACAGTGACACACCAAGCATGTATACCTTGAGTTTAGAAGCAAATATATACGGCACCATGGGATATTTTGACACTCTGGCTTCAAGAGTTACTTTAGCTCATATTGAATAATGACCTAGTGTGTAATTTGGTTTTAAATTTAGGGGCTTATATCATGAATTTTGTTACTGTATTAAAATTGTGGAACAAATTAAAGTAGCATAGAAACATATAAATAAATAACTTCAGATGTTTGTTTCTTAAGTGACAGATGTAGGCAATTTAAATTTATCTAGATACTTCAAGGTTTTTCACAATCTAGATTTGGTGAGTGATTATGTGAAATTACGCCTGGATTAACATATTGACACGAAGATATTTGGTTTCTTCTTTTGATCATGTCATCAATCTTGGTAACAACATCATCTAATCTGGATTCTTGGCATGCCGTCAACATTGCCACAAAGGAAAACAACAAACATGGATGCAATAATATCTATTGTAACACCCCAACCCGTTAAAATCCTATAGTGGTTGTGTTGTTGGCCCATGTGGCCCATGTGGCACATGAGGAGATCTACTACTTTTGTGTGTTTGGTACCACTTTGGAAGTTTAAGAGGGTGAGGGCTAGCTTGTAATCCCTGTCATTCCAAATGTAGCAACTCTAGATTAATCCTGTTACATAAAGCGAGGACGAAAGTGTAAGAGAGGTGCTATGCGTAGGCAGGCCTGTTCCATGTGAGGAGCTGGACCATATAAGCAGATTTTGGATGTGGGGTGTAACAGATGGTATCTGAAGCTCGTTAGAGGCCTGTAGTAGTTGTGTTGTTGCCCAATGTGGCACATGAGGAGTTATAGTTGGTGGAGTACCACCTTGGAAGCTTAGGAGGGTGAGGGCCAGCTTATAATCCTTGTCATTCCAAATATGGCATCTCTGCGTAAAAGTGAGGACGGAAGTGTAAGAGAGGCGCTACGCATAGGCAGGCCCGATCCACATGAGGAGCTAGGCATTTAAGCATATTTTGGACGTGGTGTGTTACAACTACTATACACTTAGAAATTTGGGTTGCATGGGATACTTTTTAAAGCTTAAGGTTGGATACAGAAAACTTGACGTTGTATATTTCAAACTTTGTGCGCTAAAACATGTCATTCTAAAAACTTGACACTTAGTGAGGGCTCATCTACATTAGATCAACACCCCTCATGTCCAACCATTAGCCCCCTCAATGGTTATTTCACTACCTTTTTAATCTGTATCCTAAAAATCCTTAAATGTCATGTTTTTTGGATGAAGTAGATAATTTAAGGTAAAATAAGATAATATTTTGCGAAGTTTGTTTGTAGTGCAAGAGGCTTAATTTTGTAAATTTTGGAACTTAGTAGGAAAACATAATTCGATTTAGATATGCTGCACTTTGGGGCTTTTAGACAGGGCAAGGATTTTAGGAAATTTATTTGGACATGGAGTGTGGCTAGAAACACATGAATTGGTCTTCAGAATTTAAAGCACTTTTGATTAATGATTTTGAGAATTTTTCGAGGGAGCAATGGAGTGTAAATGGATTTACGTGTATGTTTGCTTACTCATGAGTTTTATTTGTAGAATACATGTTTCTCTAGCTTGAGAGACTACTTAGTAGGGCAATGCTGTTAGCCATTGGTTCCTTATATTTTCCTTATGGGTTGCACCACCATGCGCTAGATGCATGTATGATTTGGTCCATGGGTTCATGGACTGGCTCAGTGGTTCCATGGACCATTGGTTGACTATAGAAGTATGTCCACCGTGGACCTTGCCAATGACCCTTAAGTCTGATTTGGTAATTGTACGGAAAAAGTCTACTTCACCCCCAACTATGGGGGGTGGACTACATAGCCCCCCAACTATGAAACGTTCTATTCTACGCCATGAACTTTTCAAAACCGATCAAATTACCCCCAGGCAGTTTTGAACTAAAGTAACTCTTTTTTGTACAAAGATTTTCCACTGTTCAAAACCACCTGGGGGGTAATTTGACCGGTTTTGGAAAGTTCAGGGGGTAGAATAGACCGTTTCATAGTTGGGGGGGTTAAGTAGTCCAGCCCCCATAGTTGGGGGTGAAGTAGACTTTTTACTAATTGCACACATTGTGGTCAAATACGAGGATAAGGGGACGCGATGGTTTAGATATATAGAGAAAGAGACTTAGGGATATGAGGCCAATTTGTTTTGGAGAGGAAGAAGCTGAGTGCAGTGGAGAATCAGAGCAGGTATGTAAAATGATGCTAGCCATAACCCTGTTTTGTCTTGTTTAGTGGGGCACCATGGCTAGCTAGTTTCCTCCACTAGTAGAGTGACCATGGTGCAGGCATGAGTGAGTGAGGATGCTAGGAGGTTGCAAGAGGGCGGTGGGCCACGTGATGCTTACCACATCACTATTTTGAGTAGAGGGCCACCAGAAGCAGAGATCAATAATGATGGTGCTCTGCTGGGCAAGTGATTGGCTTTTTGAGTTGGCATGGTCTCTTTTTTGTTTTTAGCACAACAGTTTTTACTGTTTGTTCATTAGTTATTAGGATATCATTTCTAGCTTGAAGGGTCACAGGTGTAGTGGTGTTCTACCTCAAGATTGAGTAGTTTGATTTTCTTGGTTTTTCATCTTAAAGAAATACTTGGATTATAGCTGTTATTGAAAAATCAATTTTTACGATATTTAATTATCATTATTTGTAACATATTTTATATAAATTGGTAAGGTGTCACCTCCCTGATCATGAAGATATTTTTATATTTTCAAACAAGGGGTGTATGTAATATGAATGCCAACCTAGTGATGTTCTAGGCTATTGATGGAAACAATTTTCTGATGTTTATAGAAATATTCAACCAAAAACAATATTTCTTAATTTGTGTGTGACAATGTGTAGGGATATTATCGTTTGATCCCTCTTTACTTAAGGATTTCAAGTATCTGGCTTGTTCTTATTTCAGTTTGTGGTGATTAAATAGGCTATATTCATTACAATTTTATACAATTTGATGCATCTTTGCTTAGTGTAGGTTCCTACTAAGAACTAAATCAAACTCTTGCAGATGCCACGAGTTCTCTCAGGTCTACCAATGTCATACAAGAAGATTGCCATGGCTAATAGGATGAAGAGTTTGAGAGAAAAGCTGAGAAAAATTGCTAAAGAAGTTGCTGTCTTTAACTTCAAAAAGGGCAGTAGTACTAATAATGAGCAGCCTTATGATGAACGTGAAACAATGTCATATTTGCCTGAAGAACCAGTAGTAGGGAGGGATAGAGAAAAGCAGGAAATCATCAACATGTTATCTGCAAAAACCAGCAAAGACGATGAGTCCGTGATTGTTGCTATATATGGCCTTGGAGGTATGGGGAAGAGTACTTTGGCACAACTAGTTTACAATGATGCCCAATTAAAGAAGTATGATTATCGTATATGGGTTTATGTGTCACAAGATTTCAATTTGAGCAAAATAGGAAGCTCTATAATTTCTCAACTACCAACACAGGAAGGTCAACAAAATCTGGGTACACAGCAGGCAATAAAACAACACCTTGATAAACTACTTCATGGCAAGACAGTTCTGGTTGTTCTAGATGACTTATGGGAGGAAAAGATGACTGAGTTGGGTAAATTGAGAGTGATGCTTCATGTCAAGGGCAGTAAGGTAGATGTCATAGTAACCACACGCAAGGAAGAGATTGCAATGGAAGTTTCTAGCAATAAAGCATACAAGCTACAAAGATTGGAAGATGATAAATGTTGGGAAATCATTAAGAGATTTAGTAAGTTTGAACATAAATCTAACCAAGAAAAAATGGAGCAAGTAGGATTGGATATTGCAAAGAAATGTGGAGGTGTGGCATTAGCAGCTCAAGCAGTTGGATTCATGCTACGATCCATAAATGATCTATCTGGATGGACAGAAATAAATAACAGTGATATCTTGAATGGATCTTCCGAAGCCAGTGATGTGCTTCCATCCTTGAAATTAAGTTACGAAAGGATGCCACCACAGCTAAGGATATGCTTTTCCTATTGTGCCATATTCCCCAAAGGCCATAATATTATAGAAGATGATTTGGTTCAACATTGGATTGCTCTAGATTTCATCGAGCAATCGAAGGGAAAGGAATGTATCAACAAACTTTTGGGGATGTCCTTCCTTCAAGTTTCAAAGTTGCCCTCGGTATGCAACATTACAACTTCTTTAACACTACTTATTTCATGATGATTATCTCTCTGTTGATTCCTATTGTATGTCATGCATTCATATAGGCATGCAGCATGCAAAAAAATATACACTATATAGATGGTAAAAAGATGAAAGGTTTTCCCCTTACACATTTCTAGTTGTGGTAGAGAAAAGAATACTAACTAGGAGTATACTTGCCCGGAAGTACAAAATTAATCTTGTTCCAAAAAAAGGTAATAACTAAAGATAACTATAAGGTAGTGAATAGAGTAGTTTATATTTGTAGTTAACCTAAGAAGTAATGGTGACATTTTAGATATATATTTACCTTTTAGAAATTTATATTAATTCTCTTTTATCCATAAAAAAGTTTGCATATTACTAAGAGGTACCCCAGACCCTAGCTAATAGAGACCTAACCTAACCCATCAGAAGTGACACCAAACCCTAGCTAATGGCGATGCCACCTCTAGTTCTACCCCACTCTAGTATCCTAGTCTTTGATAGGTTACACCTCCACTAAGCCGCCACCAAGACGACGTGTTGACACCATTGACCAACCCTACCTTCATTGATATACACTCTAGCTTGTCGACTGAGAGGCAATGCAACACCCCGCGTCCAAAAGTTTCTTAAGCCCTTGCTCCTCACGTGGAACAGGCCCGCATATGCGTAGTACCTCTCTTATTCTTTTGTTATTGCAGTCTTCCCTGCACTCGTGCCGCCCGCCTTGTGTCCGGCCATGTCCATGAGTGTGCTGCTTGGCCAAGCGTCCACACGCTCGCCGCCTACGTTACCTACCTCGCTCGGCTGCACAATCTTAGGCTGCATGCTGCTCGCCCTTGCGACGGTCATGCTCACTGCTCTCGCGCGAGCGCTACCCGCCGTAGTTCTCGCTGTCAGCTGCAAGGTGGGAGCCCGAGCCACACCACAAGGAGCTCGTCACCTACTTGCACAGTGCTGACCACGTCTGGTCACCCCATCATCCGCGCAGCTCGCCAGCATCCTTGCCAGCCAAGCAGTATGTGCCTCGTCAGGCCTCTCCATGCCGCACGCATCGCCAGAGGCACCGATATATAGAGAAAGAAGATGACTATGCACAGGAGAGAGAGAGAGGATAGGGTTGCTAAATATATTATGGCCCCACAAGAAGGAAACCATGTGATAGGAGTTCTAGTTGCTATATGCAGAGTCTAGCTTATATGGCAACTATGAAAACTATACTCAGTGCCGACCTATGTTTTGGAGGGCTCTAAGGCGAACTCATTACGATGGCCCCCCAAGACTATGTATATGTTTGTTTAGTATAAGGGTGCGTTTGGATGACAGAAATGTTTCGGATTCTCAGGTCAATCACCAGAATCCCTGCCAAACATATTTTTCAGCGAAGCGATTCTCCATGAAACACCTAGAAATGTTTCTCTGTTTTGAACTAGGAATCAAAATCAACCAAATAGGTGTTTTGCAGTGATTCTTGTTCATTTCAAGGAGAATCTGGATCAATAGCCAAATTGTTTCACCGATTCTTACCAAGTGATTTTATTTCAACAAAGAAACGTTTCTGGAGAAAATCTGGATCTGAAACGTTTCTAGAAGAATCTGGATCTCTACCAAACGCACCCTAAATACATACGTATATCTAATTTCACCAGCAAAAAAATAAATGTAATGACGTATTCTTAATTTTTTATGGGAATACATTCCCAATTTTAACTATTTAATAATGATCGATGAACAACACTATTATAAAGCTGATCATATCCGTCATATCCATTGCCTGGATCATCCTGAATGCTTAGCTATTGCTGGCATGCTGCACGGTGATTGAGAGTTGAGAATTGAATCTTCGGACTTCAGGACGTCACATGCTAGTGCTGATCCGTGAATCTAATGGCCGATGCCCAATGGCCCTGGCATGCTGCTGGTCAGGATGCCAGGCCCTTGCACGCTTGTTGCACGCGGCACGCCAGCACTGCGTGGACGATGCCTGCATCGCGAGGGGCCATGGTGAATCGGGGATCGAGTAGTAGGCGCGGGTGGTGCATGCGTCACTACATGGCGCAACTGAATCACCAAAGCACACAAGGCCAGGCCCGGAGTAGTGACGTGAGAGCATCTACAATAGATTAGCCAAATTTACTGATTTAGCTACTCCCTAAAATAGATTTGACAAAGAAATACTAAAGTACTCCAACAGACTTAAACCAAGAGGCGGAATGGCTAGTGAGATAGGCTATCAAGTAGAGAGCGAATGAGGTGAGATAGAGAGCTATTAAATTTGAAGAGTCGTTTACTTAGTCTTTTTTTATAAAGTTATTTACGTAGTCTATTGCAGATGTTTTTCCTTTTATGATAGCTAAATTTATCTTTAGAAAATGATTTGGCTAATTTCTTTGAGATGCTCTAAGGATGAGTCGATGGATCATGGACATGCGGACGTTTCATCTTCATACTGCTTGGGCCTTTCTTTCGTCGCTCCTCATAGTCTATGGGGGATTGCATACCTAGGTTTGGGCCCCTGTTTGGGCTGGGCCCCCGGTGGTCACACCCCTTGCCCCTCCCCTAGGGCTGGCCCGGACTATACTGTAGTTTCTGGATTGGGACTGCCCTAAATCCTACAGCCATATAAAAATTTGGGATGTAGTGGCAGCACTTTAACTTGATACTTTGTGTATATGTGTTTGACATTTGAGATTAAATACCTTAGACATTTAAAAACTGACTAATTTTGAATGGAAATTTGTTCAGAAAAACATCAAGTTTTTAGTAAAAGAGCTACTATGGCTACATACTAAGAGCAGCTCTAATGGCAACTTATAAGCTAGCTCATAGCGTATTGTTTCATATTTTAATAGAAGAGAGAAAAGCTAGCTCTTGAAAAGAGCTAGTCTGATGCACATATTTCAAGATTATACAGGGATGTCATGTGGAGTTATTTATGTTATGAGCTATGTGCCAAAAGTTAGAATCATATGAGAGGTTGTTTTAGAGCCAGTAACTAGCCCATACCATTGGGAGTGACCTAAAGCCCATTAAAATAAAATAAGATGCGGACTGCACACTAATTATGCTTAAATTCTACAAGCTTGTAGTTGGATGTTTATTTTTTTTGTCAATACATTATTCCTTAATTCCTTCTCTCCATTCTCGTATAATTTATGTATCATTAGATCAATGTCATGAAGATTTAAAATATTGTTCACCTTTTTCATAAGTAAACAAGGTTTACTGACACTTTATTTGCATGTCACTGATGGATTTAACTTTTCTTTAATTTGCAAACTGTGGACGTTAGTTCTGGCCTGTAATGAATGTTGCTATATACTTATTGGTTTCAGACTTCCCAAGAGCATGTGGTGCGATACACCATGCATGATCTGGTGCATGACTTGGCGACATTGACCGTGGCAGACGAGTTAAAAGTTTTTGATGTTGCACCAAGGAGAAATACACATGCCAACAAATATTGTCGCTATTCAGTGCTTAGAAACTATAACCGGAAAATGAAGTTGGCAAATATGCCTTCAAAGATGAGGGCACTTCGTTTCTCTGATTGTGGTGAACTATTGGATATTCAGGGTGGTGCTTTTTCATTTGCGAAGTGCTTGCGCACTTTGGATTTCAGTGAATGCACTGGTATATTGTTGCCAGCTTCAATTGGTGAACCCAAGCAGCTGAGGTGTCTTATTGCTCCAAGAATGCAAAATGAGAGTCTCCCAGAGTGCATCACTGAGCTTTCTAAACTGCAGTACCTAAGATTAAATGGATCTACTCAAATTTCTGCACTACCAGAATCAATTGGCAAGCTTGGGTGTCTGAGATATCTATGTTTGTCAGGTTGCTCTGGTATATCTGAACTGCCAGAATCATTTGGTGGCTTAAAATCGATGGTTCATATTGACATGTCAGGTTGTTCTGGGATAACAGAACTGCCGGACTCGCTTGGAAAGCTCACGAATTTGCAGCATCTTGAGTTTTCTGGATGCTCTAGTGTAAAAGCAATACCTGAACCGCTTTGTGGCCTCAGACAACTCCAATATTTGAACATGTCACGCTGTGCACAAATCAGAGAACTGCCAGAGACACTGATGAAGCTCCAAAATTTATTGCATCTAGATCTGTCACGCTGCAGCAGCATGCAACACCTGGGAGGTGTGCGTGGCCTCACCGCACTACAGCACCTGGATATGTCACGGTTATGGAAAACTGATCTTCAGTATTTATCAGGTGTTTTGGCGAACCTCACCAGTCTCAAGTACTTGGGCATAAGTAGTGGCCTGGGGGAAAGTGCTAGTTATGTCCCTGACTGGATCGGTGGTATGACAAATCTGGAGCACCTGGACCTATCTTGGAATACTGGTTTAGCATGTTTACCGGAAAGTATTGGTAACCTCAAAAGATTGCATACACTGGATCTTACAGCATGTCGGGGCCTTAAGTCCCTACCAGAGAGTATACGTGCACTTGGGCTGAAGTCTTTAGTGCTGCACATGTGCTCCGATGAACTGGTGGATCAGGCCAGTTCTCTGGTGCACTTTTCACAAACATTGCCTGACTTCAGTGTTCGTGCGGATGATGTGAACGGTTGCAGCAATCTTCATCTCCTCGAAGGCATCAACGTCGGTGAGTTAAGAATACATTCTCTAGAAAATGTAAGGTCTCTAGAAGAAGCAAATAAAGTTAAGTTGTTGGAGAAACAAAATCTCTCGAATTTAAGATTGGTTTGGACTCTGGGTGCTGTTCGACTTCTAGAGGATAAGGATTTGTTGGGACAGCTAGTGCCACCCAGAGGCCTGAAGCACATGGGCCTCCAAGGTTACAGCAGTGCAGGCTTTCCAGGCTGGCTGACGGGCACGTCTTCTTGTCATCTGGCAAATCTTGTTTCTATTAGACTGCATCGTCTGCCCACATGTAGAGACCTGCCACCACTTGGACAGTTACCGCACCTAGAAAAGCTGTTCCTCTATGAATTGCCTGGCATTAAAAGAATCGACAGGGAATTCTGTGGTGGCAAAGGAGCATTCCGTCGATTGTCAACCTTCGTAGTCTCAACTATGGAAGGCTTGGAGGAGTGGAACACAACATACTCTGTTGAGGATGGCGTGGAGGAGTTCATGTTCCCTGTGCTTGACCGTCTGGAGATACGATGGTGTCCAAGGTTGAGGTTGAAGCCATGCCCACCAACATTTCGTGAGTGCAGTATATATACGAGCGACCAAGTTATATCTTGTTTCGAGGAGGTAGACAAAACCAGTCATCTCTACTCTTCCTCTAGTCGAGCCATCAAATTGGATTTGGATATAAAGGGCGACTCCTGCAAGATCAGAAGACTATTCCACCACTTCCCTGCCCTCCGAGAGTTGCATATCTTTGGATATCACCTGACGAGCGTGCCGGAAAGCATGCAGCACCTCACTTCCCTTGAGTGCTTGGCATTGCATGGGTGCAATCACATATCAGCACTGCCAGAATGGCTGGGCAACCTCTCATCTCTAAAAAGCCTAGTCATCTCAAGATGTAGGAGCATCAAATCGTTGCCTTCATGTATACAACAACTCACCAAGCTTCAGAAGCTGGAGATTAGATACAACCTGGAACTGAAGAAGTGGTGTGAATCAGAAGAGAACAAGACCAAGCTGGCTCACATAAATATTATTCAAGTAAGTTCACTGCCGAAATGCACTAATATATGTATGCAGTATTAAATATTAATGTGTGCATTGTACATGATTTATTGTCCAATAAATACCACCGTTCCAACAGAATAGGAATGATAGCTAATCCGTACACCCTCTACAGGTTTTGGAGGACTCTGACTCTGATTGAGAGCTTAACAAGGCACCATAAGAAAAGTTTTGAAGCCACAATCAGCTGCAATTCAGAAGTCTTTTCTCTCAATACAAGCTAATTGGAGCACGTGCTTATCGCACCCATTGCATTGAACCGTCGTCCTCCCCTAGATGCTGTCTGCGACGTCCACCCAAGCTGCGGCCTATCCCAGTGCTCTGGATTCTCTCAAGTGTTTGGACCTACTGTCTTTGTTTGATATTAAGTTATTAACTAGTCGTGTCCTTATTAGGCATGATTTAATATCTTTTAGGGCCCGTTTGGATCCTTGAATTGAATTCATTTTAATAATCATAATTTAAACATATATTAATTAAGCTAATATGGTTGTATATGGATTATATTTGTATATTGGCTATACGAGAGAGATATTTATGTATTGTATTTCTACCGTATGAGAGTCAGTTGAAGAGCGTGTTATAAATTGTAAAGTAGAAACATAGAATGGTGATCTATAAAAGTAATTTCCATGTCCCACTCTATGAGTTTGAGATAGAATTATATGTGAACTTTGGAAAGTAGTGGAATATCAAATTCGAAGTCAAATAGCCTAATTTATTAATTAGATTTCAATTCCTCCAAATGAAAGGATCCAAACGGCCCCTTATATCTTACATATAAGTGGTAAAAGTTATGTGTATAAATTTTGTATGCACAACTAATCGAATGTGTTTATCTTTATATTCTCTATACATATTCATTTCCTAACGGAACACCCTACTCTATAGTCTCTATCTGGTTGCGACAAAATTTACTAATTACGCTATATGTGTTTGTGTCATTACTTTATCCATATATTAGGTTTTAATATGTATGTAATTAAAATCTTATCTGAAGTTATATCATCTTTCATTGCATTCTTTTCCTGACATTATTATTCTTTATTTTTCCATTCAACTGTTTATTTTATTTGTTTTGCGATTTTCTATTAAGCAATAGGTCCAAACAATATTGTTTATAGGTAGATGATATGATGATATACAACCTTATAAAATATCTTGTGGAAACCACATCCTTCGTGAAAACCTGTGCAAACCACGGCAAAAAAAATCGTCTAAATTCAACAAAAAAATCACATATGTAGATGATATGATGATACACAACCTTGTAAAATATCTCGTCCAAACTCGACTTCGTTTGTGAGATATAAAAATAACAAATCTAACAAATCGTCTGGACAGCTTTCTGGCTAGAAATTTGTTATTTTTATATCTCACAAACGAAGTCAAGTTTGGACAAGATATTTTACAAGGTTGTGTGTCATCATATCATCTACATATGTGATTTTTGGGTGAATTTAGACGACTTTTTTGCCGTAGTTTGCACGGTTTTTCACGAAGGGTGTGGTTTCCACCTGATACGTTGCCTTTTATCAAAATTTCTATTTTTTTATGTTTTCATAAAAGTTACAATATCGTTTATAAGTCCAAACAATATTGTTCACGAGTCCAATCGACTTTTTATTGTTTTGCGGGCAATCCATCGAGGGTGCACTTATTGGCTCGTTGCCGCCGTCGCATGATCCGCCAAATTCGGTCATCTTCCGCCGTCGCGGATGGATCAATGCGGCCATCGCGGATCCGCCTGGCCGTCGCCCAGGATCCTTGCGGCCTCACTTCGTGCCGTCCACGCGTGTCTGGGTCTCCTCCATTCGTCGCAGTCATCTGCTGCCCGCCTCTGCGCTGTCCGTCCGCACGGCCCGTCCTCCTTGTCCCCGCTGCCCGTGTGCCAGTTCGCCTCGGGTTAGTACGTTCATCCCGGGCTCCCGGCAACCGTTCGCGTGCTGGCGCGCCCCTTGTGCACTTTTCACAAACATTGCCTTACTTCAGAGTTCGTGCGGATGATGTGAACGGTTGCAGCAATCTTCATCTCCTCGAAGGCATCAATGTCGGTGAGTTAAGAATACATTCTCTAGAAAATGTAAGGTCTCTAGAAGAAGCAAATAAAGTTTTAAGTTGTTGGAGAAACAAAATGTCTCGGAGTTAAGATTGGCTTGGACCGTGGGTGCTGTTCGACTTCTAGAGGACAAGGATTTGTTGGGACAGCTAGTGCCACCCAAAGGCCTGAAGCACATGTGCCTCGAAGGTTAGAGCAATGCAGGCTTTCCAGGCTGGCTGACGGGCACTTCTTCTCGTCACCTCACAAATCTTGTTTCTATTAAACTGTGTGGTCTGTTTACGTGTAGAGACCTGCCACCACTTGGACAGTTACCGCACCTAGAAAAGCTGTTCCTCTATGAATTGCCTGGCATTAAAAGAATCGACAGGGAATTCGGTGGTGGCAAAGGAGCATTTCGTCGATTGTCATACTTCCATTTCAGTGATATGGAAGGCTTGGAGGAGTGGAACACAACATACTCTGTTGAGGATGGTGTGGAGGAGTTCATGTTCCCTGTGCTTGACCGTTTGGAGATACGATGGTGTCCAAGGTTGAGGTTGAAGCCATGCCCACCAACATTTCGTGAGTGCAGTATATATGGGAGCGACCTAGTTATATCTTGTTTGGAGGAGGTAGACAAAACCAGTCTTCTCTGCTCTTCCTCTAGTTGAGCCATCAAATTGGATTTGGTTATAGAGGGCGACTCCTGCCAGAGCAGAAGACTATTCCACCACTTCCCTGCCCTCCGAGAGTTGCGTATCTCTGGATATCACCTAACGAGCGTGCCGGAAAGCATGCGGCACCTCACTTCCCTTGAGTCGCTGACATTAGATTGGTGCGATGGCATGTCAGCACTGCCAAAATGGCTACGTGACCTCTCCTCTCTAAAAAGCCTAGTCATCTCAAGATGTAGGAGCATCAATTCATTGCCTTCATGTATACAACAACTCACCAAGCTTCAGAAGCTGGAGATTAGATACAACCCGGAACTGAAGAAGTGGTGTGAATCAGAAGAGAACAAGACCAAGCTGGCTGACATAAATATTATTCAAATAAGTTCACTGCCGAAATGCACTAATATATGTATGCAGTATTAAATATTAATGTGTGCATTGTACAGGATTTATTGTCCAATAAATACCACCGTTCCAACAGAATAGGAATGATAGCTAATCCGTACACCCTCTGCAGGTTTTGGAGGACTCTGACTCTGATTGAGAGCTTAACAAGGCACCATAAGAAAAGTTTTGAAGCCACAATCAGCTGCAATTCAGAAGTCTGTTCTCTCAATACAAGCTAATTGGAGCACGTGCTTATCGCACCCATTGCATTGAACCGTCGTCCTCCCCTAGATGCTGTCTGCGACGTCCATCCAAGCTGCGACCTATCCCAGTGCTCAGGATTCTCTCAAGTGTTTGGATCTGCTGCCTTTGTTTGATATTACGTTATTAACTAGCCCTATCCTTGGGCATGATTTAATATCTTTTGGGTCCGTTTGGATCACTGAATTGACTTCATTTTAATAATCATAATTTAAACACATATTAATTAAGCTAATATGGTTGTATATGGATTATATTTGTATATTGGCTATACAGGAGAGATATTTATGTATTGCATTTCTACCGTACGAGAGCGAGTTGGAGAGCGAGTTGAAGAGCGTGTTATAACTTGCAAAGTAGAAACACAGAATGGTGATCTATAGAATTAATTTTTATGTCCGACCCTATATGTTTGAGATAGAATTATATGTGAACTTTGGAAAGTAGTGGAATGTCAAATTCAAAGCCAAATAGCCTAATTTATTAATTAGATTTCAATTCCTCCAAATGAAAGGATCCAAACGGCCCCTTATATCTTACATATAAGTAGTAAAAGTTATGTGTATAAATTTTATATGTACAACTAATCGAATGTATTTATCTTTATATTCTCTATACATATTCATTTCCTAACGGAACACCCTACTCTATAGTCTCTTATCTGGTTGCGACAAAATTTACCGATTACTCTATATGTGTTTCTGTCATTACTTTATCCATCTATTAGGTTTTTAGTATGTATTTAGTTAAAATCTTAGCAGAAGTTATATCAAGTGTTATTGCATTCTATTCCTGACATTATTAACCTTTATTTTTTCCATTCAACATTTTATGTGAGTTTTTATTCAAGCAATAAGCCCAAACAATATTGCTTATAGTTCTTTTACCAAAATTTCCATTTGTTTATGTTTTCATAAAAGTTACAATATCGTTTATGAGTCCAAACAATATTGTTCACGAGTCCAATCGACTTTTTATTGTTTTGCGGGCAATCCATCGTGGGTGCACTTATTGGCTCGTTGCCGCCGTCGCATGATCCGCCAAATTCGGTCATCTTCCGCCGCCGCGGATGGATCGATGTGGCCGTCGCGGATCCGCCTGGCCGTCGCCCAGGATCCTTGCGGCCTCACTTCGTGCCGTCCACGCGTGTCTGTCTGCGCTGTCCGTTCGCGTGCTGGCGCGCCCCTGTCACCGATCCTGTCCTGGTCCCTGTGGATTCTGGGATCTTCATCTTGCAACCATGCGGTCATTGCTGAGCGACTCTGCTTTGCTCCCTATTCTATTGCAGAGGACATTGTTGGCTGCTCTGTTCCGCTGGCCTTCTGGGGCTCTGCTTCGTGCTGCTGCTCAGTTCCGAAGGATTGCTCTGGTTTGCTATCATTCCTGCTGCTTGCTGCTCCTATAGTATCTTGTGGCCTAGCATTTTCTGAATTCTATTCATGTGTCATATTTGAGTCCATCCAAATCGTAGTCTACACATCCCAGTTCGTCCAGGCCGTGCGTGTCCACAAATTTATTCTACACATCACAGTTCGTCCAAGCTCTTCCCTGATACATACCGCCGTTACATGGAAAAAGAAACTCCAGTCAGATGCTGGTTTTCCAGGAACCCCTATTCGGTTATTGTGGCATAGCAGAACGTGGCCCGACAACTGAGGCGAGAAAATAATGATGCACATAGCGTCAAGAATTTTAGTTGAATAGATATTTTAATAATTAAAACAAACAAGCAAAGGAAGTTCTGAGATCAGTGAAAATGGGGAGCTCCCCGTCCCAGCCTCCAGCGACGCCGGGCCCCAACACCACGACCTCCATCTCTGGCAGTGGTGGCATCGAGCCCGCCCCTGGATCTGGCAATGGAGCGCCCCCGCAGATCTCCTCCCCGTCTCCGTCCCTACGTCAGACACTGCCGCCATCGAGGACCTGCCCGGCGATCGCCTCCTCTTCAGCACCAGTGCCGGCTCCCAGTCGACCGTGGAAGCCAGTTTTGGCGCTGCTTCACCAGGGCCGGGTGCTGGCGCCACTGTGGCCTCCAACCGTAGGCCTAGGGCGCCCGTCGACGCTGAGGACTCTGCCTCTAGTGCCGCCGCCGGCTCGGCGCCACCGGGAACCCCTAGCTTGGCCCTCCTCTCACCAGACGCGACTTCATTCTTCCCGGGGCCCGATGACGCAGAGGAGTCCGATGACGACCACCCCGCAACGTACCTGGACGCCGCTCGATGGCCGGCGGCATCCCCGCCTCGTACCTAGCCTCGTCTAGCAATGGTTGGGGGCCGGGACGGTGCATACGCTGGTCAGTAGGGACATGGCCAAAGGAGACACAGCCAGTCGCGCGCCCCAGCTGGTGCATGGCCTACCTGCTCAGCCTATGGATGGCTGCGTTCCTATCCGCCAATGTCTTGGACATCGCGGACGGGTCTCCGCCCCTGATGCTGATGGGTGGCGTGGGATTCTCCAATGGCAGCAGACACGGCCTGCGGCCGCCTCAATCGAGAACCAGCTTGTGCTGGCCTGGTGGCGGCGGCGGCGGAGGAGGAAGCCAGCCTTGGGGTGGCCTGGCGAGGCAGTGACCGAGGGAACAGCCTAGGGGGCTAGTGACTGATGCACGGGGGCGGCACTGTGCCGAGGGCCGGTGACGGATGGATGGCCTAGGAGCGCAACGGAGGGAGGCTATGCCGGGGGATGGCGACGGAACACACGAGAGCCAAAGAGAGAGAGTGAGCGGCCGTGGCACGAGCGGAGGGAGCGTGAGCGGCGGCGGTGGAGAGAGCGCCAGTGAACAGAGGCAGATCCAATCATCTAGAATGCGACACCTAGCTATCCCTAATATATATACCTAATAATAAAGAGGTAAAATTTTAGGTCTTTTTTTTTCGTCCATCCATTTTATCGTCCACCTTCTCCTAGCTACCGGTAGTTGAGAGTTTCTTCTGTCTAGACTTATATGACCCTAGATAGTTATGATAGCTAAGACCCTAATTCTAATCAAATAGATCTCTTTGATTTTGAATAATTTAAATACGGATCCTAATTCAACATTTTTTGTTTGAGAATCGGCTTTATATTTTTACAAACTATTTTTGCATGAAACCATTTTTTTCTGTCTTTCTCCCATGTAATGTATGTGATGGTTTGGGTTTATGTTTTGCAACTGTTTTTTTTCTTGTAGCTATTTCTGATTTAGAGGAAATAATAGTATAGATATAAAATAGAAAAAAATAGGATATCAATCTGAGAGAAGCCTCAGTCACCAGGCTACTGTGAACGTGGTGTCTTTGAGTCCAAATCTAATTCCACACTGATCGATCAATTCTCTGTTTTGGTTTTTGATATCCTTCTCCTATAGTTCTAGGATTTCCGATTTTATTTTCGAGTCTGATATTACTAGGCATAGGCATGACCAAGTACACGTTTCCTATATGTTTGAGTGGGCAATATGTAGACTAAAAGATTGCACGTTTCCATCTATATGTGTGTACATATTGTATATATATAAGAAATACTATTGACCCTATATCTATATAAATAACAAAAAAATGCGATCAAAAGGAAGAGGAGCCCACTGTTTTCCAAATTGCATGATTAAAATGGTTTACACGCTTCAATAACTAGAACTCTTATTTATTTATGTTAAAAAAAACCCAGGGATCCACCAACAACAAATTTTATTTTCAATCAAAACTACACAAATAATTTGGTGGTGACTTGTTTTTGCAAAAGAGTCTATGGCTAAAAGACTCATAATGCTATATTTATTATTTTTATGTTAATTTATTATGAAAAAAACCCAAAACTACCTAAGGGGATAAACAAATTAAAGAACAAACGAACAGGGAAAAAATAGAAACACGGATACTAGGTACCATTTTCATGTCATCGTTTTCTTTAAATATTAGATAGCTTTTCTCTCCCGTTGCAATGAACGGGCACTTTTGCTAGTAATAATAAAGAGGCAAAATTCCTGATTATTTTTTTCATCCAGCCCATTCAATTTGGCCCAACTATATCACTCGCTCGGCTCACTCGCTGGAAAAGCCCACATGCCTAGCTACTTCTTCCTGCCATGGGATTTGCTCGGCTGCTCCGTTTATTTGCTCAGCATTTATTTTATAGATGTGAACGCTGGTTTCTTCCGTGTTCCATCAGGAATCAAAATCAAAATAGAAATCGAATCGAATTGAATCTTAAATCCAACTACGAAAACCCAACAGTGCAAGGATAGCGAGCATGGATTAGCGGATCAGAACAGAGCTCTATCTTTCATATAGCACAAATATATACCACCATATAATCCACCGACATAACTAAGAAATAAATATCAGATAGATAGGCAAAACGAGGGAGACGAAGACAAAGCCAAGCCAGCAACAGCCAACTTTCCTAGGCCAAGCTTCATGGCTTGCGAGAATCATGGCTCGAAGAGAAATGGGAAGAAAAGAAACTCACCATCCTTGTGAGAGAAAAATTTTGTTCACAGTTGGGGCACGCTTAGAGTTTGTACTGTTTTCGTTGTTTTTCCAAATCGGACTCTTACAACCGTTGAAATCCAATCTAGCCAATCCAAGTCCAAAACAAACCTGAGGAAAAAAAACATCCCACCAAACAATCAAATTTATCACTGAATCAAACACCCGAAGCTAAGCTAAAGCACCCACCGTCCAGCTGATCGTAGAAGCGCGACGTCGATCGGGGATGAGGCATATTCGTTTGGGGACTATGTGGCTAGATTCCACCTTCTCTGCCATGGACGACAGGCTCCTCGAGGACGAGTGTGGGGACAAGCCTAGGATGTCGAGGCCGGGGAGGATGAGAAGAGACCGGCGGCGGCACAGAGGTTGAGCACGAGGAGGATGAGCTCGCCTGTGTGGAGCATGAGCCCACGATGGCACAGGAGGTCGAGCGCAGGGAGCCCGCCGGCAATGCAAAGGTCGAGCACAGCGTACCTGCCGCCGGCGCGGAGGTCAAGCATGGGAGGACAAGCCCGACAGCGGCGGCACGGAGGACGAGCTCGCCTACGTGGAGGATGAGCCCACGGCGGCGCACGAGCAGAGTCGGCCACCAGCGGCGCGGAAGATGAATCCGCTATCGAGAGCTGGAGCTGCCTCTCAGCGTACCAAAGAGAAAAGATGGGAGGACTCAAAAGTCAAAGGGAAAATTGGTTTGGCAGCATCGAAAGATCACGATATTTGGGAAATACCACCGAAAGATGTCCGTCACGGAAAATACCACCGAAAGAATAGTCTGTTACCGTCGAATAGCATTCTGTCACGGTGGCTGCTGTCACCGTGAGTTCCTCCGTCCAGGCACCTTTCTGCCAATCCAGTGGCTCTCCATCTAGCATGCAGATCCATCGCCCAGGACCAGCTGTGGTAGCTGTGCCCGCGCCGCCAAGAACTTCACCGGCCACCGCGCTGCCAGGATGGAGGCCGAGCGCCTCCTGGCCCAACGCTGCTGTGGCCGGGGACAAGGTCACCTCCCTGCACGCGAGCCTCGCCGAGGTCGAGGCCGAGGCCAATGCCACCACGCTGCGTGCCGGCGCGGGCAGCCTCATGCGCGAAGCCACCGACGGGGCAAGCCATCAACATCACCAAGATTCTGGCCCAGCTTCCCGAAGGTGCACCTCCAGCATGGGCCCAGCGTCGCGATTGCCATCGACAGCTTTGGGCGTCAAGGTCCAGCAGCCGTTCCGGCACCATGCTTTGGAGAATGGTAGCGCCACGCCAAGGTGATGCCGAGCTCACCAAGTGTGAGAAGCCCAGTCCGACTTCACTGAGCCTGTGTGGCTGTGTCGCCCAGGATGGAGGTGTTCTTCTTGTGTTCTTGCTTTTCTTCCTCTCCTTGTTAGTGACATTGTACGTTGCATCAACCTGGGCAGGCCGCCTGCAGTGGTAGAGCAAGGACGCAATTAAGCGACGGCGGAGTGCGGTCTTCGGCACTCGCCTCAGGCATCCTTGGCACTGCGGCAACTTGTGCTCGTGCGCTGCAGGCATGGCCTGCTTGCCGATAGCAGCGGCGCTGCTTGCTAATTGCCGTGTGCAGCGGCGGTGGCAGCTTTGGCGAGCCAGGGTGAGCGCTGCTCCGGCAAAGTAGGGCGTTGCCGCGTTGGCGCTGCAGCATTCGTGGCAAGGACAGACGCCGGGCTTGAGCTCCGAGCTCCATGGGACGAGGCTCACCACTGCAAGCAGACTGCTCAGGTTGGAGCGGCGTACACGTCATTTTTGAGTGAAACAGAATCCATGGACGGCTGCCAACAAACGACGTCAACAGCGAAAGTAACGGAGTGCTAGATTGCAGAACGGACATTCACTTTCAATGGTATTTTCCGGCGTGGTGAACTTTCGATGGTATTTTCCGGATCTCGCGTTCTTTCAGTGCTATGAAACCAATTCTCCCAAAGTCAAAACATGGATGGAGTGTGGAAAAATGAGAAAGAAAGGCCGTGTGTGGGTATATGCAGGACGGACGAGCAGTATAGATAGACGTACATATTTCTTTATGGCAGATCGGACGGCCAGAGCTTCGTGTGTTTCTTTGCATGGATCGCCAGCATGGACTCCTGCACTCTGATTGGTTGCGACCGTGAGTAGGGATCCGGACCTGGCACTGGCAACATCGGAGGGGCTCGCTTGGAGGACGATTTTTACTGCTTTGCTGTCTCTGTCGCGTTGTAGCGGCCATGGGCAATTGGTGCATTTAATGCGCTGCTTTCCAAGCGGTCAACTGAAAATGAGCAGCTAGGAGTACGAGTACTTTGCTACAATCAACGGTGATAATTATTCGTTTAGATCAAATGTGATAATGCAATTCAAAGATGTCTTACGGATATTGTACTCTACTCTCTCTCTCTCTACAAATCTATTATTTTGTAGCTTGCTATAGAACAATTATTCTATAACTATTTTGAGCTATGATAATACCTATACTAATTTACGTGATTATTATAACTCCCTTCTAAGTGAAAATTTCACCTTTTTTGTTTTCATCCACACCTAACTATTCAAACAGTAAAGAGTTTCTTTTGTCCTGCTTTTTAAAATTTGACCTGGATTTTATGACTCATACATATACGAGTTATATACAACTCATGTCTAAAAATATACACCAGATATGATAGATATAGTATTCGAACATATTTAATATTTTTCTCAGTTGCAACGCGCGGGCCCTTTTTACTGGTATCTAATATTAAAGAGGCAAAATTTTTGCCATCGTAATTTTCTTCTGCAATCCTGAGCATCATGGGACTCCCTCAGATTACCACGTATCTGACTCTGATTTTTCGTCCGAAGCCAATACCTCGTCGTCCGTTTCCCACGATCAGGAGCGCGATTGTTTTTCCTTTGCAAAGCAGCCAGCCCAATTAGGCCCACCATCGGAGGACTGGAGCAGCCGATCACGTAGGCATGCAAGTATGCAACCATGATTTATAGAACAAAAACAAAATATTCCAAGCAATCTATATCTATGTCACCGTTTTTTCCAAAGCCGACTCTTCTCAACTTTTACGGTTTTCCTATATGCTCATTTTGCTTTTTTAGATCGCTGCTTTTACCAAAGCCGACTCTTCTATTTTTTTTACAGTTCTCCTACTCTTTTGATTTTTTATGGTTTTCTTGAGCCGACTCCGTCTTGGCTATTTTTTCCTCTCACCCATAATTTTGTCTATTTTTTATTTTTATTATACAGTCTTCAAAAAATAAAGAAATCACGGAATTTGATCTATAACTCTACCAACACATACATAGTATGAATAATAAAGTTATGACATATTTACAGGTAATAAATATTCCGTGCCTATCAAGATTTTATTTTAATTCAATGCAAGCTTAAAAGGATATTATCATAGTATTGCTCTTATTAACCTAGGGCTGGTATGGTGTGACCCCACACTGGCTCCGTGTATGGCTTAGGCACCGCGCGCAGCAAGCAAAGCCGCATCAAACCAGATCGTATGGTGGAGCACTTCTGCCCTCATGTACACGGAGCTAGCGCTAAATACTGGCTGTCGGTAGGCCTCTACCGCTGGCAAGGAGCACTTGACATGGAGCTGCACCAACTGCATCCTTATATTATGGATGCTATAGTGGTCCTAAAATAAGTTATAACTTTAAAATTTTATAAAAAGAGTAAAAAACTAAATAGACATGTAATATTCATATCCTAATTATTCATTAAAGTTTGATAGTTATTTCATGATGCTTCCCGTTGCAACGTACGGGCATATTTGCTAGTATAATCTAAGGGATGGAAATCCAGTTGATACCTGCTCCCAAAACAACCGGGTGTGGGCTATCAATTCTGTTCCCTTAATAAGGGCAAAATTTTGAGCCTCCCTTTTGCTGCGGCCACAGGAATACAAGATGGCGTCTGTTCAACCATCATGAGTGCTTTGGGCCAAAAAAAAACCATCATGAGTGCTTCGATCACGAAGCACATTGATTGGAATCATTTGCGTGACGGGGACTACAACAGGTCATAAAAAAATATCGTTGGCTCAATTATAACCCTACTGATGATTCCTGGACAAAAGGAAACGACGTTTAATCCCTCGATCTTCAGATATATAATCTCCGGCCGGCTCGGCGATCTGTGGACGGATATATATGGATCAAGCACATCAGCCGGCCGTTGCCATTTACCTGATGAGTCAGGGTCGAGTGAGAGTGATATGTACAGCGTAGCGTCAGCAAGCCAGCGTGCGTTGTAGTTTTATTGTGGCGCATGTGTCTGTCCTGCTGCGTTGCGCTACATTGTATACCCCGGACAGACGCGGGGGAACGCCGGCCGGCCAATTATCCAGGCGAGGGTGATGGCGAAGGGCACCGGCGGAGAGCTCCGGCTCCGACTTCGAATTCAGGCTGAGGTCGTCGCCGCCGGCCAAGATGGCAAGGTGGCGAAGCCCGAAAAGCAGCTTAATTGCTTTGTTCGGGCGGTGGCGCTGATGGAGCGGGTGGGCAACGCCCTCGGCACGCTGGCCTTCACCTGGCAACCGTCGTCCTGCTGGGTGGCTATCATCCCACGGTGCTCGGGCAGTATGACGACTTTTCGTTCGCCACCACCATAGTTTTCCTGGAAGCAGTAAGGTATGTATATGATGCAGAGTATTTGGCTAGTACTCTCTCCTTCCTAAACCCTGGTACCTGAGAACTCATATATAGTTTCACGAATGAATAGTGTGATGACTTTATTTTCGACTGTTGAAAATAATCTGGACCCGGTTGTTATGACCTTATCAATTGCTCTATGTTTTTTTCTCAATAAACACAGCCATAGTTTTTTCTCTATCCGTACAGATTTTTATGTGTGCCTTTAATACTTCATTTAGCTCGTAAATTCTGGCTCAATTCATTCTTGTCACTTGATCTCATGAATCCAGATTTTAACCTTGATATTTAGATATTTATAATTTCCTTTAAAGTTTTTGTTCACGGTTCAGTCTAAACTTTGATATTTATTATGGTTTTATTTATAAGTCGCCTTTATTTTAGTTCATAGGCTGCACTCTTAGGCCTGTTTCGATATACCAGCTAAACTTTAGCTCACTAAATTTAGCTATGAAGTCGCCTTTATTTTAGTTCATAGGCTGCACTCTTAGGCCTGTTTCGATATACCAGCTAAACTTTAGCTCACTAAATTTAGCTATGGTGGATCCAAACAACCCAAACTATAATCAACTAAGGTCCTGTTTGGATCCACCCAACTAAAGTTTAGCCAGCTAAAATTTCAATACTAAACTTAAACCCCGCTAAAAGTTCTCACAGTTAAACTTTAGCTAGGATGTTTGGATGCTCCAACTAATAGACTCAGCTAAACTTTAGCTGTGTTAAAACAGCTAAACTTAGCTAAGCTTTAGCTGTGCCATTTGGATCTCTAGAAGCTAAATTTAGGCAGCTAAAGTTTAGCTGGTAAATCCAAATAGGCCCTAAAAGTGCTCCTAGGTAATGAGAACCCCATTACCTAGGCAGCTTAAAAGTGGTTAATGACCAAAATTGCCCTTGGTTTTTTCCGCACCGGGCGTGTTCCCTCCACGAGTCGACGCTCGCATAGCGTGATATTTACCCTTCCCACCGCATTCATTGCACCACTGCCACCCTAGGCGCCTCGCTCTTCTTCTCCTCGCCTACATCTTCTTCCCCGAGCGCTACCTCCGCCCAATGCGTCACACTTGGCCATGCCTGGCCCTGTAGGATCCACCGTGTTGCACTTGCTCACGCCCACGAGCTCCGCCTCGCTGCGCGCCTCCTCTACTGCTGCACTGCGTAGGAACTGCCGCCGCGCCATACTTGGCTGCCCCCACACCGCAGGATCCGCCGCACCACGCTTGGTCGCACCCGGCCGTAGCCACACTGGCAGTGCTCGTCCATGGTCGCGACGGTTGTGCCCACGGTGGCTGCAGCTGCCTCCTGCGTGCGAGCAGGTCCTCAGGAAAAGAAGGGCCCATGCCCTTTTTTGTTCTCTCTGAAATACGCCCTTAATTAGAGGGTAGCAATGTAGCATGGTCCAAGGTCTTCAATTAGCTAGAGGATTCAAACACCCTAGCTAATGTTTAGCTAGCTAAGCTTTAGGGGGTGTTTCGTTCACTCATCACCTCCTAAATCTAGTCCCATTTAGTCACTTTTTACTTAAATACTTTGACTAAATGGGACTAAATAGGTTTTAGCCAACTAGTTACTCAAATGTTGCTAAATGGGACTAAACCTCACCTTTTTGTCAGGCTGCCTTACCTTTTAATCACTTTGGAGCCAAACACCCTAACTAAAAGGGACTAAAAGGCCTCTTTTAGTCTCTTTTAGTCGGTCAAACCAAACAAAGGGTAACTAAAGTTTAGGAACTGGTTTAAGTGACTAAACTTTAGGAGGTGCAAACCAAACAGGCCCTTAGTTGGGGTGAATCCAAACAGGCTATTAGTTACACTACGATGGTATGTTTGTCAGTGGGTCAACCAAGATAGAGTAGCATAAGCTAGAGTTTAGGCCATGATTTGTAGGGATCTATCGTGCTCCGGCTCCATGCTACAGTGCCACAGGAGCCAGAGCTGGAGGAGCTAGAAAATTTGGCTTCTCCGGGCTCCCAATTTATTTCGTCAGACAAAAGAAAAATATCCTCTGTGAGCAGCGTTGCTACAATTGCTGATTTTGAAGGAGCTAGAGCCATGAGAAGCGCAGCCAAACAGACCCTAGAGTAAAGAAACACTTACTTTTCTCACACTAGCTCAATTCAAGTCGTTCATTTGTGCATTCCAAATAAATATACCAGCGGCCTCTGAACTTGGCAGAGAGTATCATCTAGATCCCTAAACTCCTAAAATGCACGTCTAGGTCCATAAACTAGGCACACAATACGTCGTTGGTCCGAATGGGTCCACACTAGACCTGTTTGCTGACGTGGTGGTCCATGGAAGCATTAGCAATGCGACCAACCCCTAAACTTGCCAGAGTGTGTCATCTAGGTCCCTAAACTTTTAAAATGCACTTCCACATGCATGAACTAGGCACACACTATGTCATCGGTTCAGTATTTGTGTATTTGTCTTAGTGTCAATATGGATAATTGTATTCGTATTCGTATTTGATTTTAATTTGGATACTAAGTCATTTTATCCGTATTTATTTTCAATAATTTTTCTCTATCCGATTTCACATTCTTATTTCAAAAAAATGTCAAATATCCAATATTATTCTTATATGCAAATAACAAAGTACACTGAAAAATCGAATGCAAATATGAATATCCATATTAACACTAAGACAAGTATGGACACCGGACCTGTGACATTTTTTTGTCTATCCATTTTTTGTCCGTCTTTCTCTAGCTAACTCCACGAATATGGAAACTATCTTTGCTCGTCTCTCTACAACTCCGTTTTATATAGCATATGTAGGGCTTTTTGAGATAACTTAGATAACTAGGTATCCTAATCTAATTCCTCCAATCCTGACAAACATGAATAGGAGTCCTAATCCTAATAGAAAAAAAACTTCTATCTAGTATTTATGTTAACCCATATACACATACATATACACATACACATACACATACATACACATAAATACCACACGTCGAATAAAAATTATATGAACAGTTATCGTCTTTAACTAATCACTCGCCCGCCCTGCTTGTAGACTCCGACACCAATGTCTGCGCAGCTCGCGTCGGACACAGGAACCTTCCTCTAAGGAAACGGCCACAACTAAACGGAAGCGCGTACGGTGCTGGCCACTTTGCCATTTATTTAATTGAAAAAAAATCATGTACGGGCTCAGTGGTCGTGCCATGCCAAGCCGTTACATGAATCAGAGCCACCTTTACAGATCTCAAGTATTATCAGTATTAAATTTTTATATTGTATATTAAGGATGTTATGATCATTGTAAATAAACTAGTTTAAAAATATTATAGAAGGATAAAATATAAATAGCAATATAGCATTCTTTATTCTCGTTTTTTACTAATATTCGATATCTTATTTTCTCAGCATTCCTATATATATATTCGATAGCTTATGTTCACCTGTTGTAACACGTGGGCATTTGCTAGTCACTAATGCACAAGAGCCAACAGAGTCTATTTGCCTTCTTTCCAACAGGGCTTCATCGTGGACTGTGTGCCCAACAGGCCCAGACGATCCAACAGATGAGAGATGACTCAAGCCAGCCCTTCGGATTCCTCCGTCGAATAGTTTTTTTCTCGCAAAAACAGCGCCAGACGCAAACCAGTCCGGACATGAGGATGGGTGGTTCGCCGGCGGGGACGTATGGCGTCGCACAAGATCCATGATCCGTGGCTAACGCCGCCGCCAGCCGTCGCTGCGTCGCACGAGCTCCGCGACCAGCGCGGCTACCGGGCACGCGGGAAGAAGGAGCACCAGCCGCAGGCGGGTTGTGACTGGTAGGCCTGATGGGCTTTGACGCTTGCTTTCGGTTCCGATCCGGGAGCAGGCGACAGGTAGGCCAACACGGACTCTTCGGTTTCGCTGTCAAGCTTGCCTTGGATGCGGAATCTGTTTGGTTTCGCTGTGACGGAGGAGGGTGACCAGGGTGACCGGGGGGGGGGGGGGGGGGGGTGGGGCCACAGCAAAAGTGCTCGTGCGTTGCAACGGGTCATTATTTGCCCTCACTCTTGAGTCTTTACCATTTATTGGTGTGCCCAACAGTGGCACACGATGAGTTGATAATAACTTTGAAGCATCTATAGACACACGTAATAGTTAGTGTCGGTTTGGCAGAGCTTCTCCTCAAGTGCTTCTCCGGATGAGCCATAACACCTGATAAAGAGCCACCTTTTTAGCTCTGGATCCTGGCCTAAATGGTTCCAACTCCTATATTGTTCATTAGAAAACAACTTCTCTTAGAATCTTTAGTAGTGCTTCTCCATCTCCTCCACAAAAGCTGCTACTGGAGCCAGAGCCGTGCCAAACAGGCTCTTAGTTGTCCACTTCACCGTGGTAGTCGTGTATGAGTGGGCACTACTGCAATCTACATGTTTTTCTAGGGTTTTCTTTTTCCTAGGAGAAACTGGAGACTCTAGAAGGAGGTTTTTTTCTCCTAAGATGATACTCCCTCCGTACTAAGCTATAAGGCCTTTTAGGTTTTCTAGATACAGTGTTTTTACTATATCACTATGTATTTAGACAAGCGAAAACATCTTATAGTTCGAAACAAGGAAGTGTATGAAAAACACGGCAAAACTAAATCTTTCTCTAGGTGTTAGCTGTTTTTTCTTGGGATGAATTAAAGACGCTCTCTGCCCACGTGCCAAGTCGCCTACAAGTTGTATTACATTTTTTTATATGTTACTACTTATTAAACAAATATAATTGCAGCTAATTTAGTACCACTTACATCACCGACCTCGTATTATAATGACTATTTTCTGATCATGTTGCGCGAATGAATAATAATTAATGCTAAAAAAATCAGGTAGTTGCGGCCGACAAAATCCTAACACAGTTATAAGCCGCCGAAGTTACATCCAAATCTTAGACCGTAAAAAACGTATCATTAACTTACTTGGGCCATCGTTACTAAAAAAACTTACTTGGCCATTCCTCTCGGACACCTCTTCCGTGTGGGATACACCATTGGCAGTCGCTTCTTTCCAAAACAAATTCGATCGGGCGCCGCCGCCGATGGATGGAAAAAGCTGCGCGATCTCTTGATTCTTGCGCTTTGCTTCCGATCCCCTCCCTCATTGGATGTACGTCGGCTTCAGTAATGGTGGTGTAGCAGTGCTCGGTGGTCCTCCCAGTGCACGCACTTGATGGCTACGT